>JAVCKT010021431.1:0-10000 GCA_032273925.1 Rhynchotus rufescens
AGTGACCTACTATGGTCACATATAATACAGAAGTCCAGCATGTAAGGTCAATAGAAATAACAGAAGGTAAAAAGTGGGTCATTTGATGAGAGATATTCAAAAAGGTGAAAAAGATGGCTTTCTAGCAAACACCATGTAAAACTTGCTGGCTCAAAAATTACAAGAACAGGGAGAGACAGAGACCCTCAGCTGCTGTTTGTGTCCTGAAGGCTGGACACACGTGTACCAAACTGCATCTGTGCTCATACACCCGACAGTGGTAACTCCTGCACTGAGGGCTAAGCCTGGCAGCATCTTAAGGCTGGTATGCAGTTCTCTGCAAGTGGTGTCTGCCTCTAGTGTTTGAAGCTTGTATAACATAGATTTATGAAAAAATGGGGAAAAGAAAGGATGGTCAGTTATTGGCTGATTTTTTGGGGAGGCATCCAGGGAAAACAAAACAAAAAAAAAATGTCTGGAACAGCAAAATAGATTTGCATGCAATACTAGAAACCAGGGAGTTATAAAGAGTTGTGTGGGAGAGAAAAGACACCATCTGACTTTGTGTTCATTAAGAAGGAGCTCTAGCTCTTTCTGACAGCAATTGTGCAGGTGTTCAGCATTAAAGTAGATCCACCATAATAAAATCTTGGGCACTGAGATATCTGTCAAGAGTGCAGGTGATTCAGCTGTGACAGAGGCACATAGATGTCCAGATCTGGACAAATAAAAAGGTAGAAACAAGAACTGGAAGTGAAATAAGAATGGATGCTCCTTTTCATGCCTTCTACCAAAGATCTTGCCAAGTTCTCCCACCCGTCTAGGGCCAAATACTTTGACTTGAGCATGTCAAACTCAGCAGCTCTCCATATAAATTCAACTTTGGAACTAAGATTCACGTCATTATTGATGGTCCCCAGGCTATTCCACCACTTTTCATATTCTCAGTGGAGTCTACAAGTGAATGCATCTAAAACTGTTGGAAAAGTCAGTTTTTCCAGCTTCATAATTAAGTGGATATTGATAATTAAGTGGATATTGAAAAGTGTCCTATGGAGGACATCTTGCAAAATTTGCAATTCCCTCTGGAAGTTTTTTCGACTACTGACCTGAACTCAATTCTAATGCTATATTCTTTTAAAATATCCAAAGGCAAGAGAAGAACTAATCTGGTAGGGAAGATCTTCTGAACTACCTGTAAGCAGTGACAGCTCAATAATATTTGATTCATCCCCTGAAGCATATTTGTCACAAAGACGCATCTCTGGTGATAGATAGGATAGATAAGACTTCCAAGAGTACTGGACATGAGGAATGATCATCATAAATAAAGGCAGTCAGATCTGCAGAGGTGGTAATGTATACATGCATTATGGCTCTGCTTGTCTCTTTCTAACACTTCAAAAAGAAAAGAAAAAAACAAAAAGCAGAACCTATTGTTCAATGTGCTGCTGACTTTGGAGCCTCAATGGTTTTTTAATTTTTTTTCTTCTTTTTTTTTTTTTTAAAAAAACAGGAGCATTAAAGATCTTAATTAAACCATTTGTCTGTTTCCCACTCCCTTTTAAAAATCAGATTATGAGATGCTGCAGCTGTAAAATGTGTGCAGAAATTAGCACAGCAAAACCAATCTTCTCTGATGGCAATTGTGTTAAATGACATAAACACCAGGCTCAAGGAGGCTTGCTTGCTGTGCTTGCTGCCATATTATCTCCTCCCATTCCATGCAGTTAGCAGGTGCAGTTCAGCTCTCAGAGTAAATTAGCACAGCCCTTGCAACAGCTGTACCTCTCCCTTCCAACAGTGACCACAACTGTGCAAGCAGGCCTGCTGAAATGGAGCAAAGCTTATTTCCCAGGTGTGCTTCTAGTACACTCCTCAGCATCCAGGAGGGACTGATACAGTCAGCTCCATCAGGTCTTCACGAACTCAGCTTAGGTCTCCTGATAGAGGGGGGATCCTCAGATCTCTCATTCCGGGATGCAATTTGTTGTAAAGACTGGCTCAGATGTAATGACACTTGGTAAAATATAACCAAGGATCCAAACACAAAGCATCCAAACCCATAAGATGGTAACTTGTGTCGTGTGGCCCAGCATGAACACACAAGAAATGACCTGGTGACGCTGAGAGCAGAAAAATTTAACTCATCCCTTTAGAAGAGGCAGTAGAAGATCTAAGCTTTCACTGCTGAAAGAAGCAGTTAGTCAGATTCACCAGAAAGCTGTATGATTTTCTCAAAGCCTTTCTTACTGCATTTGTACCCAGTAATTCAGACTACACACACTAAATTAATTGGGGTGGTATTTATCAGTAACAATCTTTCATCTCAATTGATTTCAAAGAAAAATGTTTTTTAAGGGACAAACTTCTATAAATGGGAAATTATCAACAACAATAAAGGGGATTAGCAGCATTTCTCTGTTCACTCAGTCTGACTGATATAGTTAAAGACATTCCCCTGTTAATTGAATAAATCCATGAGTTACCCTAATGCTTCTCTGAAGCATGGCCTAGCTCCAATACACACAAATGCTAGTTGTTATGAGGTGATCTGTTCTCTTTTTCCCTCATACGCCCTTGACCTCTCAGTTAGAGATAATTATTTTTAAACTTGAATACCATGATTCTCTTTTTATTTTTGTCTGTCAAATTTGTGGCTTGATTTTTACATATATTTTTTTTTGCTTATTTTTGAATAATAAAAAGGTAATGTGAAGGTATTGAGTTTCACTTTGCTAGAATGTAAATGCCAAAACAAGAGTAAGAAAGATAATTTGTCCCTATATTCTCTATTGGGAAAAATACTCCATGTCTCTATACATTTCTATATTCTTGGTGTCAGATTTTCTCATCATCTGATTTAAAGAACTAATTTGGAACCATAAAGCTAGTAGAGACAGCTGTCTCAACAGGACTACATGATCACAGTGTAATTACAAAGGAGTTACATCCACCTCACCTAACTCAGAAGCCTTTATGGGGACCTTAGGAATTTAGATGGCTCTCTATATAGTCAAAAGCAAAGGGCAGACAGCGCCACGGCAATACATGTTTCAACCCTCCTAAGATGTGGGTAAGATGTTGTTGCCTGCAGATAGGACTACTTGGAAGACAGTAGTTACCAGTAGTGCCAGTTGTTACCAGCACAGAAAGTAGTTACCAGTTGTTCACTGATTCTGAGTTCTGCAAATATCTGCTCTGGTTTTCGTGCTCCTCATCCATCCACTCATTCATGACTTCAATGATGGGACACAGGTTTATTAAGTCTGTAGAGAACACCAAACTGCATGTCAGGGCATGAAAGACAGGTTTCTTGATAACCTGAAAATATGAGCTAGAAAAATATGATGTAATTTAATATGGCCAAAGAACAGGTATTGCAGGTAGCAAGAAATAATAATCTAATTTAGAAAGGGAACAAGCTGAGTAGCAGTTTTACTGCTAATCCTAGAAAGGACTGGGAGTTAATGTCAGTCATAAGCTGAGCACATATCTGCAATGTCATGCTGCTGTGAAAAAAAAAGTGAACACTATATTGGGTCATAGATTCAAAAATATAGTGCATGGCCATCTTGCTTAGCCCTGTAGGGTCTAACCTGGGGTGTTCTGTTTGTAGGACTATTTAAGTTCTGTGTTCAAGAAGGATATTTACCACCTGCAAACACTTCAAATAAGAGCAGGAAGCATGGGTTGATATCAAAATCTTACATGTTATCAAAAAAAAAAAATCCATGAAGAATGATCAATATGGTCAAGGTTAGACCAATGTAAAAATGTCAAATATAAAGCAGATAGGGACAGGCTTCATCATCTTTGTGACAGACATGACAAAAAGTAATGGGCTTAAATAACATTTAGAAAGACTCTGGTGCTATTAGGAAAAATAAATTATTTTAGTAGTAAAGATAATAAAGAGCTGTAATAGATCACCTAGGGAGTTTGTAGAGGTCTTTAAAAACAAGTTATACAAGCATCTGTCAGGAAAAACAAAGATATAGTTGATCTTGCCTGTAAGCAAGAAGATGGAATAGATGGCACCTTGAGATCTTTTCTAAAGAATGTGTGTATTTAGGAACTTCATATGAGCATCTTGTTTATACCTCTAAGAGAAATAATTCTGGGTTACTGTATATTCCCTCTGTGTTAATAATTCTTCTTTTCACATGAGTCACTGTTCTTCTAATGATTTTATAAGTAAGAAGCTGTTCATCTTTAGTTATCAGTCATTCAAGACTATGAATTTCCTTTTATTAATGCACAATGCACAATTAATGAATTGCTGACAGATGAAATATTTCAGTATTTGTCCCTATTCTTTCATGAGCCAAGATGAATTTAAGAATCTGTACTTGAAACAGTAGGAATTACACAGGTAAATGTTAGCTATCAAGTGCCTCAAATAAAACACTACAGCTACAGAGGACAAAGGATCCTGGTTATGTCTCATACACTGACCAGCAAAGAGGAAGGATTATATTGCACACAAGAAAGAAAGTGTATGGGTAAACCTGTAAGGCATTTGAACTCTTCTGGGGGTGTGCAGTTCTGCAGTGTCCCTGACCATATCAAATATCAGCATAATATTAAGGTGAAGGAACGGAGAGGAACAGGAATGCAATATTTACCGAAAGTATTACTTCAGCAAGACATAATCAGTACATAAAACTAGTACATAAAGCCATAAGAAGATTTGCAAAGGCGATAAATTGTTACTAAAGAGAGAACAACACAATAGAAAAAGATTAATGAAAAACTCTTAAGTGTCATATGTTGTCCTTGACCTTTCTTTCCTCACTGCTGGGTATTATTTAGCTGTGCTTAATCAGAATATAGTTTCCTGGACCTCATTCCTCCAAAATGTGTCAAACAATCAGAGGGAGTTTCTCCAAGCTTACTGGGCTTAAAGTATTCATCCAGAATGATATGTTTTTAATTTGTTATAACTTTTGACTATATTATCTCTATTTATATCTTTAAGAACTTCTTAGTCACCATTAGTAACTTTCTTTTTTGTATCTTTGAATGAGTGTTCCAAGACAAATGAGGACTGTGCTATACAAAAAAATCCATCCTTATTTGTGATATGAGCACACTGTCCTGTTTCCACTGAAGAAAGCTTTGATAGTATTACCAGTTACTCCTCATCTTAGTAGACATTCATTGTAAAATATTTTTCCTCTTGTGCCTTCTAAATTGCAGTGATAAAGTCCAGACACCAAGTGATGCAGCTATACCGTTTTTTAAATATATGTGATGGAGTTTCATTGGGTATTTACCCATCAGTATCCTACCCTTTTATTGTTCTATTATGGTGCTTCCAGCAGCATCTTCCAAAACTCAATTTTGTCAACTGCATAAATCAAATCATTCATTCAGTTCTCCTTAGGAAGGCAAGATAACTCACTACTGCTTTTTTTTCCTCTATAGGAAGGAAAATCTTTCCATAGGAGTCTGCAATTTAAGTTCTTTCTATCAATCCTAAATACAGCGAATAATTTTATTCTGTGCACAGTAAATATTATATCAAAGTCTTGAATGTTAATGTTCTTCTTGAACATAGAGAAACATTTTCAGATTTTTAAAAGATGTTGAACTTACTACCTATTGCCTATTTCCTCTTCTGATGAGAAGCTCTATCATTCTGGAGCCATATTCAGACCACCTACCATGGTGTCTAAATTCAGCATTGTTATGAACAGTCCAGTCTCTATTCTTTAGGGCTGTCAGATTCTGGCTCCACATAGGAACAAGCCAAAAGAGGTAAATGTCATATTCCTGTCTCCTGTTTCTAATAAAAGTAGTGCTCACCATCTCCTGCTAACTACATAGCAAGGCAAGGGAAGAATGAAGAAGATGAATAGAAGGAGTTAGAATCACTCATGGCTCTCCTAAATATAACAAGATATCTAGGTCAATGCAAGTATTAAAGGAGGTCAGGACAGGCAAAAGGATGTTGTTTTATCTGGTGGAGGTGACAAAATTCCTAAAAGCACTGTGCATCCCTGAACAGTGAACGACAACAAAATTAGCTTCCCCATTTCACACACACAGTGCCACAAGCTGGTGGCAGAGGAGAGCAAGGCTATTCCCTACCTTGGAGCAAACGTGACATTGTTTAATCCAAAATGCTGGAACTGCATGTGCATCCAAAATCTGAGCCAGAAGAGTCAGAAGAAACTTTTCTACAAAAATGCTGGTGCTTTCAGATAGGATAGGGACTGATTCAATTCTTCATCTAGACATTTCTAGACATATATTTTCAATGAACCAATGTAAGAACATAATGAACATTGAGAGGGAAAAGAGAAATTATTCTAATTTAAAACTAACACATTTTATTTTAAGTAAAGCTTGCTAAAAGGTAAAGATCTATATACTTGAAATGGCAGCTCTCTGGCTCACAAGATGATTGAAGAGTAAGGTTTCTGAGTAACTAGCAATTTGAGGTGAATCCATTTTGCAATACTCAACTTGAGAAAGTAGAACCTGTACTTCTTCAAAATGAACAGTGATTTGGGAAGCATAACTGAATGATCCTTCCCCTGGAAATCACTGAAGAATTTTGAACACTGATATCTTTACCTTATGATTTGGAGAAACTATGTGCCAAATCATAATTAAGACAGAGAAAGAAAAATTGCTGATGAAAAATTCAATAATTATAGAAAGTTCTGCCATGAGACAGAAAAGATTTTGAGAAGAGTGAGAGGGGTAGTGTTTACAGATAGTCTTGCAAAACATGTGAACTCATAGGTATTTCAGCAGTTTTGTAAATGTTTACACTCCATAACATCTTCCCATCCATGGTCCCATTAAGACCCTTCTAGTGTCCATCACTTCTGAATCTGTCAGCTATTAGTCAGTGCACTGTAAAAAGACCTTCATTTGTATCCGTGCTTTGGCACTATCCTGTTCCTGTGATGAATACCTACACTGACATTCCTTCTCAGTAAATAGATTTTGTTACAAACGATCCCATTATTGATTTTGTAGTAAGTTGAGTAAATCCTGAACCTCAAATACGGTGTGATGGTTATGTTTCACAGCTCTCAGTACCTTATTGGCATTCAGGTTGTGCTTCCCCCTACTAAAATCATTTTGTTGCAGCATGAAGTGCAAATACATTTTACTGTTACACTTACTGCAGTCCTGCCAATTATTTTAATGCTTCGATATGAGGAATAAATGCATTCTTAGATGTTTGTTTCAGCAGCTGATTTTTAAGCAAAATTATCCTCTGCATTCTTTGCAAGATGTACTTTGATCATGACACATTCTGGATCATGAAAACTGGTCAATTCCTTGTGAGAAAGGCATGCCCACCAGTTACAGGCTAACACAACATAGGTGCTTCTTTTTATTATTCTTGTTATGTTTGCTACATTATAATTAGCAAGGTGTGAAATGGCAGACTGCAAAACAGACGTGATCACTTTTAACTCATTTCACTGCTGCTCTGCTTGTCAGTAATGAATACTAGGACTAGGTCCTTTTAAAATCTCATACACAAAATTCCTCCCCCCACTATATATATATATGTATATATTTTATATACATATAATTTTATTCTGGTTACAAAGGACAACTTCACTTGAATGGCAGACCTTTGGTCAGTGCTTGCCACTAGATGAAGTTTCCTATATTCAAGAGTAATAAACTCTGTCACATTACACTTCACTGAAAAAATGTTAAACATAAATGGCAGGACACACCAAACAAAGTTTAGAGGGCAGGAGGAAGGATTCAAAAGACCTATTGCATATCTATTGGAATTCAGATCTATATCTAATATTTGCTTGCTATTGACTATAACCTGCTGCTTCTCTGAGGACAGTGGAAAGCAGCAGCTGCCTGCAAAGACATACTTATGCACTTATGCAGAGATTCACTTAAAAGCAAAAAGTTTTTCCATGCTCTTTTACCTCCAGAAGGTGCCTGGGAGCTGGGCAACCAGAGCAGAAGCTTTGTGCCTCTGCCAGCTCTTTGGAGCCTAAGGTGCTTTCCAGCAAATTACTGCTCACAGAGCAGAGAGGAAGAAGGGGGAGTGGAGTGTCTCTCAAGGGCTTCCTCAGGCACAGCATTGTGTGAAGCTTCTCATAAAGGAGTTCTGTAGGTTACACAACTATCAGATCAGACACCAGGGACAGGGCTTATCTCATCACTCTTAAACATCTACAATGTCTACAGCTGAAATAATCACCCTGGGCACATTTTATGGCCAGTGGAGGCCTCCTTGGGAACAATTTGCCTGACCTATTTAAAAATTCTCAGTGTGGTGTCTTAGAAGTACCTATTTCCCTCTAACTACTCTTAAAGCAACCTGACTGCCTCACACAGATTTAGAAATCTACACTGCAGATCTCCACATTTATCAGATGAATCTAATCTCAATTACTTGTGCAACATGTTAACTGATAATGAAGGATGGAGTGCTTTGTGTCTCATTAACCACTAGGCAGTGTAGGGAAAAACAATGTGAAAATGTAACAGTGCACGCACAGGTACTAATGTTGGGTATTTCACTGGTATCACTTCCTGCTTTTATGCAAATGAAATGCATGGACTTCAATATTGCTGCTAAACATTGCTTATTTTTGGACATGACCATCCAGTTCTGTCAATATTCTGTCAAGAATAATAGGGTAGTTGAAATGTGCATTCTGAAATGAAATTCCTAATTTAGAAATGCAGAAAGGAAAGGAAGGATGGAAAGAAAAGAAAAAGGGAGAAAGAAAGGCGGAGAGAAAAAATGTAGATAGATTATATAGATAGATTATATAGATTGCATAGACAGACTGACATATGTTTCAGAAAAGATAGCAGATGTATTGCTAAGAAGCATTTTTACAAAGCTTACTCCAGGCTCTTTAACATTTTGTCTAAGAAAATTGTTCTTTTTTTGATATGACACTGGGTTCTGGTGGGATCAAACTCTTCTTATGCTGCAGGAAAAGTCACCGACTAAGTCAGAAATGCTGAGATGGGGAGATGATGGGGTGCTCTAGTAGAACTAAGTTTGTTGCTCCTGCTGGGGTAACAGGATTACAACTGCTGCTTCTGGGAAGGGTTCAGCCTTTCCCCAGCAAGCAGTCCTCATCCCACACACATTCTACACATGGTAGTGGAAGTCGTGCTTTTGTGGAACCAAGTCCTCCCAAGGTCACAGCAGGCTTAGCTCTCGCAGCTGCCCTTCTTTGCAGCTGGTGTCTAGAGGCCATCTGAATAGTGAAAATTTGAAGACTCAGTTCTGAGAGAAATCCTTACTCGGAGAATCAGAAAAAAATGAAGGCTGTTTTGGTACAGCAGAGGGCAAGTAGTCTCTGAGTTCAGGATTTAGACCTTCCCTAGGAAATCCCTTGTCTTTAAGCATTCGGTGACTGGCTCAAGCACATCATTCCTGTGTGAATGAAGAGACTTGAATGACCAATGACCACACCAAAGGGTCACTCTGATTTACATCCCAGTTGGATTTTTAAGGGCAGAAAGCACAGCAAAGAGAAAAATGCTCCCTAGGAAGTTTTGTCTGGGGCATTTTCCACTGCTTCCTGGGACAGCCACAATGAGATCTGTCTTTGCTAAGAGCCTTTGCTTTCATATTTCTTACACACATCCCCTGCCTCGTTTAAATGTTTTCCTGTATTAAGGATTTTTGTTCAGGGTTGAAGTTGAATTTCTGTTTAGATAACTAGAAAAGGGGAATAAAAAGTTATTCATAACCTGCAGAAGCTAAGGAAGGTTCTGTGTGAAGGAGAAACAGAAAAGTTGCTTGGTACAAAATTATCCTGTGCTTGTCTATATGACCATAGAGCCTGATTCTTAGAGTACACTGCTTTGAACTAAGTATAATTAGTTCAAAGACCTACTTCGGTTTAGCATAAATTTATCCCTGCCAGAGGGAGGGATAACAAACACATTGTATATCATAGAATCATAGAATGCCCAAGGTTGGAAGGGACCTCAGAGGTCATCGAGTCCAACGCCCCTGCACACGCAGGGTCACCTAGAGCACGTGGCACAG
>JAVCKT010021432.1:0-20695 GCA_032273925.1 Rhynchotus rufescens
GATTTAGTTCTTTGATGTTTATATGTATTTTGTTGTACAACAAAATTTTGTACAAACAGAATACATATAAACATCAAATACATGTTGTGAATGTGCAAGGTAATGATTTTATACTCTGGTCTCTATTTTTTTGGGCTTTTAAATAGCATTTGCCAGTATTAACAAAAAGTGACTGGAGGTACAAAACAATCATGTTCTAATGGATATTTTGCTTGTGAGTCTCTGTGGGAGTCTGTAGTTGGATTAAAGATATTCAGCACTTTCAGAGTGTTTGAAAGTAACCATAAAATAGATAACAGAAATCTGTGAGTGACACAAATTTACTACCCTGTCAAAAGGAGGAGGACAGAGCATTATACAGAGCTATTGTGAATTGCTTGTTAAACTGACCTCTTCTAGCAAGCTGCATTTTGATACAGCCCAGTAAAAATGTTTACCCGTATAGAACAAGTAGAGCAGGACATAGCTCTGCAGCAAGAGACTCTCCCCTTCAATGCACAGGTCCAGGGAAGGTCTTAGGGGAAACTATGGGGGGCACCGCTGAGAGTTATCTTGACAGGGCAGTGATGTGACCCTAAGACTGATCAAGAGAAGTGGTTATTTTGCCTCTCTAGAGTGATACTGCGTCTAGTTCAGATACCCAAATTTAAGGAAGGGAGGGCTTGGAAAAAGATGATTTTCTGTGTTCAGTGTATTTAATCTGACAAAAAGAAAATCAGTAGGCAAATTGATTAATATATGAGAAATTTGATGGGAAAAAGATATGACACTGCCTTAATTTAGCAGAGAGAAGGATAACAAGCTCAAGCCAGACTAATTGAACAGAAACAGGCTCATATAGTAAAGGGCAGTTAACCATCCTAACATAGCAGCAAAGTAAGTCAGGGCTTTCTACATTTCTTAAGATTTTAAATCAATGCATTTCTAAAAAATGTGCCTTCTCTAACCAGAAACTGCTGGTCTTTATATACGATCAAATGGATTTTAAGTTTTGTTCCTCCAATCTGCAGAAGAGGTCAGACCTTGATAAGTAATTATTTTTCCCGGCTTTTACATCTGAAACTCTAGGAAATCAGCTGCAAATTTCTCTCACATATCTCACAGATAATAATCCGACTAGCTGCTATCATGTTAGATATAAAGGGCCTCTGAAATACATATAATTGCCTAAGCAATTAGACAGTGGCCTTAAGCTCCAACTTTGCAATGATGGTCATCTTATCTAAAATCTGTAAGATGTTTTTGCGTTCACACAATTACCTCTGAAACATTTTTCTGTCTAGTTGTAATCCATCAAATAACTTTGTTATCCTTACTGGCTCCTCAGCACAGTGAGTTTTCATAATCCTTAGCACTTTATTTCAGAAATGATGCTGTCGTTCTCAAGCTCCTGATCACAATGGGGGCTTCTCAGCAAAGGAAAGTGGTAATACCTGTGTGTGCCACTTCAGTCAGGGCCAGTCTTTTCACAATTTGGTGATGTTCTTTTGTGTTACTCTGTGTTCCCTAAGCCTATCAATGTTATGTTCCCTTTGTAAAAGTCTAAAATGTTGGATCTTTGTAAAGCCGCATTGCAGAGAAAGAAAATACTGCTTTTTCTAAAAAGATACCAATAGTTTCTGAAAACCACGACATCATTTTTGTCACCATGTATGATAACATAGTGGTTCAGAGCTTTATAGGTCTGAGACCAAATCCCATGCAGGGCTGGCAATGTCCTTTCCAGGCAGTGAGGACCAGCACATGCAGTTCAGATCCCCTTTTGTCTGGGGGACAAAATATGGTATAAGGAGTTTTGTTTGGTCCAACTCCTGCTAAGAAGACTAGAGGAGTATATCTGATCCCTGGTGTGTGTGGCCTGGTGATATTTCCTCTACACCTTGCTTTATGGGTTATATCGCCCAGGGATGCTGTGGTTGTCAAAGTTTTAAATCAAATCTTTCACATCATGGAAATCTGATTTTCCTGGCCTGTAGGTTTCCAGGATAAAAGCTCTTTCTGATTAATAAAGGCATTTTTCTTTCATCAAACAATGTTTGTATTTATTTTCAGTAAATACCACAAAGAGATCTATGCGCTTTCTCCATTTCAATATAAAAAGCATTTTCATGAACAAAGAAAAACTGTTCTTCCTGAGCAATTTAAGTGACCTGCTAAACTAAATGTGCCAGCAGAGCTTCCATTTAGTTAGTAATTCCCAGCTGTCACGGGAGACATCTCTCTACAAAGAAAACTGTTTTCTTTCCATGTTTATTTCTTCGGCAGAAACTGCTGCATAACAATGTCAATTATTGGCCTTATCAGCGTATAACCCTGGAGAATCATAGAATCACAGGAGCCTGTACACTTGGCTACCAAACTCAATCAAAACTACTGATAAGAGAACAAAAAGAAACTAAAAGCTTTTGGAGAATGAGCTGAATAATAGGATGAAGTGACACATGTCTCTCTTTGAGACAAGCAGATGGAGGAGGATTAATTTTATTTCTTTCACTAGTCTGTACTCTCTTATGGTTTTGCTAAATGCTGGTGCATGTAGATTTTTGTTATCTTACAACAGAATTGTCACATTGCAACAGCAAGACAGTAAAAATAACAAGAATTAAAATGCCCATTGTTTTGTCATCTACTTGTAAACAAATTGGATTGAAAATCCTTCCAGAAATGTCATTATAACAGATTGACTATTGTTATAACCTCCTGGTTAGAGCTCTCAGCTGCCATAAAGAGGAAGATCTTAGCACAAGACGGCTCTTTCACTCCATATAGCGGATTTTTTTTTTTGCATTAGAATTCAAAAGTATGTAATCCCTTGCCAATATATTACGAGGTGCAGTTTATGCCCTCTTAATTCATTTTTTGCACAGTTGCATTTGCTTGCCGTAAGCTGAGTAAATAGCAATACTTGCCTTCTGTCCTTAGGCAATGGCACACCAAAGCTCTGTGTTAATTTTTATTCATCGCAGGTGTTACACTTACGTTTGGTTTGAGGTCCTGATTTGCATGGGACAGCAGATTAAACAAGGATGTCTGAAATAGCTAATAGCTTTTGCTGTTTATCGTGTCCTTGCTGAAAGATTGCCACCCCCTAGGAAAAGATGACAGAGGTTGTAGCAATCTTTGAATTGGGAGCTTTCGGAGAAGCCCATTAAAGTAAACCAAAATTGGCAACAATAATACACCTCTGAAAGTTGTGTTTCGCGTATTTATATCTTTATTCTCCTCTGTAAGAAAAAGCTGCTTCTTCCAATATGTGCTCTGGTTTCACCTCTTGGAGCGTACTGTGATAAATAGAGGAATTCCTCCTGTCATCTGCCTCCTGAGGAACAGATAAGAGTCACTGTGGGCATAGCAGCCCCTCACACACTGAGATTCTACCACATAATAAACCACTGGAGTAGTTTCCAATAGAAATGTTATCACTGTTTCGGTCAAACCCTTAAACACCTTTTGGCCATGTTCATTGATTTAAACAAAATGACATTTTATGCACAAGATGTGGTTTTCCTCAAAGATTTAATTTTGTTGAAAGCCAAGTTCTCCATAGAAAATCAATTCTGATATATTATTTTCCTTAAATGTGATTTTTTTTATTATTTGTGGTTTAGAGTCTTTTTTTTTTCATATTTTTTTTCAAGGGTTTTCTCGGTGCCCTTTCTTAATGTTATTTGCATTTTTACCAAATCACATAGACTTGAAAGCTCTAGACTTAGGAAAAATACTTAGAATTGCTTTTAAAATTAGTTTATATAGCACTAGTGTCTGTCACATACTAAAATGATTGTTAAGAAAAGAATGTTTCTTTTATTCATATTGATTTTTTGTGTTTTTCTAAGAAGATTGTCTTTGCACAGTGGAAAATTAAGCCTTTTGCCTTGCCTCATCTTTGATGCGAGGTCTGGAGTTGCTTTGCAAACGCCAGGGTGCCTGAGGAACCAAACCATTCTAGGGACTGATATGGCTCCCCTGCTTTCGTTGTGGAGATTTTTATAAAGCATTAAAGTACAACCTTGATTTACTTCATTACATGTATGGAGCAGGTTTTACCAAAAGCAGAGTACTCCTGGGTAAGCTCTTTTAGGACTTTAATCACAGAAGTCTTAAAATCAGCAGGATTATTGTAGCACATTGTCATGCATGAAACTGAAAAAAAACCATTCTGTTTTCTTTCTCTTGTTTGTGTCTAGAAACTGTTTCTTTGTAGATAAGGGAAGAATAAATTCTGCATTCAGCTGTGGATTTGCAAACTTGTATTTTCAGTGAAAAGGGGGGTGTTTTCTTGTCTATATTGAAATTTGATAGCAATTTCAATGCAAATAGAAATTTGATGGCAATTTCTAGCTAGGCCAAAGCTGAATGTTCAGATTTCTGTTTTACAAGTACCATGGTATGTAAGAAAGGCATGTAAATATTATGCAAGTAAAAAGTGTTAGTATTTTAATTAGCTAAGAATGCTAGGATTTTAAGATGTTTGAATGCTTCTTCTGTTCTTCATATGTTGCATTTAGAATTTTCTTTTTCATATTATCCTGATAATACTTTTCTTTCATTTATATGATTTTGAAAAATTGAAGCTCTCTGGATGTTGGATGAGAGTAATTTGTTTGGCTAAGGAAGAATGCTTTTCTTTAAACTCTTCACTCTTGCATTTTTAAAAAGCAACAGTAGATTGGGGGTAATGAAGAACATGCCCTAGCAGAGAGAGGATTAAGATCAGTAAATAATGGGGGTAGAGATTTAAGTTGTAATATAATTTTTGTGCAAGATCAAATGGATGCGATTTGTTCCACTTTATTTTATGAAACATTAGCTAAAGTAAAGTCTGGGAGCACCTTCCACAGAATATCAAGAGGTAAAGGACAGCAAATATTTTAAGAGAAAGCTTAATACATTTACGTGAGGTGTTGTCTGTTGTAATGAAATTAATGGGTTTGGGTTTCTTGTTTATCCTTAGAGTTTGAAAGGCATCTTGAGCTGAGTTGAGAATCACACTTTTGTTTTTGTATAATATTTGTATTGTTTTAGATGATTTTTTTAAATTTAGCTTATTCTGTACAAGTATATTATACTGTGTTATTAGAATCAATGCTTCTGTCATGTTGCTTGTGGAAGCCAATCTGGTGTTTTTCTGCAGTGATGCACTGTTCGTTCTCACAGCTACAAAGGAAAAGCATTCTGAAGTATTTTTCTCTAAAGTATCAAGAAACAGAAAGACCATTTTTCTTTGTAATTTGTTTGGTTTTGTACCTTGAGAAAACCTGTGCAGTTTGGATGAGCCCCTGCCTGGTGCTCTTGTGCTTTGCATTCGCAGGGCGCATCAGGGAGGCTTACTCTCAGTGTGAACTGTTATTGATTTCTGTGAGGCTTCCTGGGTTTATTTGGAAATTTTCAGCAGTCAGATTCCTTGCCAGTGTAAAGACATAGGAGTTGGGTCACGTTCTTTGTCTGTCCCTTGCATTTGATGTGGTCTTCATGAAGGTGGTTTGCTTCTCTTGAACCCACCCATATGCTGTTGATCTTCTCTGTTAACGTCTTTAAGTGGGCAACAACTGTCCAAACGTTTTGTGGGTTTTGCCCTGGCAGGTGTGGAATGGTTATTTATTATCCAGGGCAAAACAGCTATTATGTGGTTTCCAGAGGTTTGGATGCTTGAACAACCTGTTGGAGACAGGCTGTTTCAGGCCTGTGTTCCCAGGTTCATGGCTGTAGTCTGTTGAATTTGCTTAGGGCATTTTGTTAGTTCTACAAAATACACTAGTTTGTGTCCACTCTGCATTATGAAATACTTGTTAAGCTGCATATACATGCAGTTTTGCATCAGCAATCCATAACACATGTTTTCTCTTCAAAAACGAAGAGATTGATTTCTCTTAAAACAAGTTAAAGATGAGATTTTGCTCAAGCCAATTTACAGCGTGGAATACATATTTTTTAAAATGTGCTAGTTGCTTTAAGTCCAAAATATGTACTATTTTTGATATTCTTTTCTGATGTGGTTCATTACAGTCAGTTAGTATCCTGTGGTTTTCTTTTTCCTTTTGCTGTCCGTTTAATTCTCCAGACTGTGATACTTAGATTTAAAAATCATCAGGGAGAGGGGAATGTATGTAAGCAAGAAGCTGTGCAAATATTTCCATTTAAAATGTATTGGCATATTATGATCTGGAAAACCAACCTCAGAGGAGTGGTTAACATACCAACTTTATGGAGAGAAAGAATTGTAAATTTTCCATTTGAAGCTGCTATACAATTTCTTTTTTTCTCATTAGACTATAGGAAAATCAATAGAATGTAGTAACTTACTCGTGGCAATTCATTTCAGAAACAGAAAGCTCTGTTGTGACTGTTGCATTTTTGATATGTACAACAGGTCCTGTGCTTCAGGGAATTTTTTTTTTTCTTTTAGTAGGTAGGCTTCTGATCTTCATGACTGTCTGCTCTGCATAACTGCATCTGCTGTCCTTAATTTGCTGCTTTTTGCATGGGCCTACTGGCAAGTGATAAACTTAGGCTTTCTCTTTTTAGCACTTGCTATATTTTATATTTTGGTATATAAGAAATACACGTCTCCAAATATCAGCAATATTTCATAAAGTCAGAGTGATTCAGCACCATCTTGCCTTGTGCTGGAGCCAGTTGTGTTGTCCTTGAAATCAGTGAAATCTTCTTGGACATTTCCAGGAATATTTACATTTCATATGAGATTTTTTTTTTAATTATAGGTAAACAATAAGGAAAAAAAGCACTCCTGTTTTTGTTTGATTGACTGGTGTGTGGATATATATCACACCTCGTTATGTGATATACCTGATTGAGGCTTGAATAAGATGACTTCTTCCTTGAGTACAGAGTATTCTGTATCTGTGGCTGGACTTCTATTTTGCATGCATATTTTTGAAGCATTTTGAGACAATTTGTTTTTGTTTATGGAGTTAAATATCTTTAACTTTTGTGGCAATGTTTGCTTTTTGTTTAGGTCCATATCCTTAAACTTCTCTATAATCTTGCAGTTAGTAACTCTTCCAAGATCTAATGTGCAGATTTATGTTTTATGTTTTCAGAGTGGGGGAATTACTTATGGTTTTGGTTTTGGTTTATTTTGATAAAAAGAGCATAAGACTACCTACTATATCAGATAAAATGCAATTCTTTAGTGTACTTTTAGGGCATGTGAATGTATTTATTTTCATATGAATCAAGTTAGCTGCAAACCCCTGTAAAAGAAGATGTAAATCTTCTGTTCTGCTAATGTAAGGATAATTTCCCTAACAGTTTTTTAAAACCACATATTTTATGATTAACAATTAAGGATGCTAATGACTTGCCTAAGCCATCCATACAGGATGAAACAGGACTTTAATTGCTGTTTTAGAGTTTTTAATATGCTGAGTCCAAGAATCTTTGTCAGCAGTCTTTAAAAGTAAAACATGAAAGGGAAATGATCAGACTCATCCACTTTTCATAAGCTTTCATTTCAGTATGTTTAAATGCATTGCTGTGAAGTTGTTTCTTCTTAAAATAAGAGTTCTTAAAAATATGAAGTTAATTATAAGGATAGTATATTTCCATATATTGTCAGAAGATTAACAGGAGATTGTTCAGTTGAAGTGTCACCTTCTATTTTGAGAGCTGTCAGGCCGACTTGTTGACCAATTTCAGAATGTGGCAGCTGAGCCTTATCTAGCTATTGCTATTTCTCTATTTTTAGCAGGGATTTCAGCTCGAACTTGAGAATATTTTTAAACTAATAACAGTAATGTCAAGGAAATCAGCTGCAGAAGACTGGATCAGCTAATGCATTTCAGCAGTGAGTTGGGGATGTTTGTGGCTGTGTCTCACTAGTAATTTTAAAGAGGAGTAACAGATTCAATTGCACAACTCCCAGTTCAGATTTGGGAAGAATAGACAAGTTGATGACACTGACGGCTAAAATAAATGCTTGAAGAATAAAAAATGTGTATATTTTTTAGAATGACTACACATTTGAATTGCTGAGTGTAAGCTGGTGACAGGAGAAATTGACTTTTAGCCTGTTCATTTTTTTTTTTACTATCCATTTTAAGATCCAACAGGACTAGTTAGAGTGTTGAATAATCTTTTTGTCTGTAGTTTTAAGAGAAAATGTAAGAGTCCTTTCAATAATTTCTGTATGCATTAGTCTGGTTTAGCTAGTAAGCAGTAAAGATAAGTATAAAACCAAATCAAATTTGGCATTGAATCTAATAAGGTTCAGTATTTCAGCAGTTATTGATTTTTTTAATTTTATTTTTCCTTTTCCCCCCACCAAACTGGGAAATGGGAGTTTGGCGTGCCAAAAATCTAAGTCTTCTAAATCATTCAAATTTACTATGTTGTTGAAACCTTAAAGTATTTCAAGGCTGGTGAAATGTTCCATTTAGGCTGTGCATAAAATAAATATATATTTAAGTGTAAACATATATTTGTTATTTTTAATAGCAAGATTGCTCTGCGTAGAGCATGAAACTGAGCTGAAAGACTGTGTGGTAGATTTTCACGAGCAAACTGCATCATTAGATAAATCAAAGCATGTATCCAGCCTGGGCATTTAACTGTGTCCCATACAGACTTAAATTCTAATACTATATAACATAGATAATCCATTGTTTCCCCTTTTTCCTATCAAAGTTCAAGTTCCCCCACAATTTTTTGAAGGTAATATTGCTTCCACAGACCTAACCAATTTTGTGCTATGTAGGCTGGCCCTTCCAACCCTGTACATGTAGTCTGTGTCGTAGCCTCCTGTGCTTGGTAAGCAGCACAAATGATCCACTGCGGCACAGGAGAACTGCAGCTCCACTTAGGTCTCTTAACCTTTATCTGCAGGAAGTGTTTCTAAACTGCAATAAATTACCTTCTCCTACTCTCTCTTTAATATTAGATACCTAAATCTTAGTTTTCTCAGCTCCAGCTGTGCACAATAGGAAAGAAATGTTTTCTCTGACTACAAGACATAGGTAATTAATAAGACGCACAGCGGTCCAGAAATATAGCTCATTATATGCAACTCTGCGTAGTAGGTTAGGACAGCTGGAGAAACAAGAAGTGGCAAGAGCCCAGGGAATATTGCTGACTGCATTGAAAAAAGGTAAAACGCTGCTCAAGAAGGAAAAAAAGAGCTCATGACAGAGCGAGAGCTCTGCTTATTTGGAGTGTAACATGTCAACAGCAAGAGGCAGAGAGAAAGGAAATGTGGCTCTCAGGCAGCCAAACAAGGTCAGCTCTGCTGTGCGCTGCGCGCTGAGACCTGGACTTGCCTGTTACCAGCGTCGCATCTGTCCCTGCTTTGGTAGTGGGCGGAAGGAGGCCGAGTTGGGCTGAGTCTAGCGCGGTCCCAGCGCGGTGGGGCCCTTCATCAGGAGCATCAGGGAGGATGGTTAGAGGTCACTGCACAGCACATCAGCAGCCTGGCAAGTGCAGCAGCTCGCAGGGGCTCAGCGGGGCAGTAGCTCTGGCGCTTCTGGCTTCCCCTTCGCTCTGCAGCCCGCGGGAGGGACCGTCTTTGGGGATGCCCACTTGCCATCCCTGCCTCCTTTTCCTTTCACCCTTCACAGGCACAGAAATGCGAAAGTGTAAAAGGCTTTTATGAGGAAAATAAGAATTTAATCATTCCTATATTCATTTTTTTGTCTATATAATAGTTATAGTTGGAAAAAAAAAATTAGCCATTAAGTCCCATCCTGGCAGTCTCTGTCATCACATTACACAATTCCCCTTAAAATTATAAGAGCATTTCAAAAGTTTATATGCATGCATAAATGCATGTTTCTTTCTGGTTTATATCATATAGTAAGACTAAATGGTAATATTTCTAGCAATAATCAGTTTCTTCCTTAGCTTGTCTCCATATTTTCTCTAAATATAGTAGTATTGTACTTATTAGCTCTTTAGCAGTAAATGGTATGCTCTAAAAGTTCAAGCAGAACATTTCAAAATACAAATAATTCCTATAAATATTCCTAGAAATAATTTAATCAAGTTGTCAGTATAAATGTTGTGGTGTTCTGTATTATACCTTGTATGTGTGTGTAATGTGTAGCAGATGCAGCTCTTGTTCAAATTAGAGCTATTACAAATTCTTTATATATATACTCCTACACTATAATGCTACAAGTTCATGATCATAAAATAATGTAAGATAGTACGAAATAGAACTCCGGTAGACCAGTAGTACTCAGACCATAATTACATTGCAGCTTGCAAAAGGAGGATTAACAATTTTTGTAGAAAGGCTGTAGTTTAGGATTGCCTTTTTATAAAATCAGTACACCAGTTCTCAGATTAGACATTAAAAACCTAATTCTCTTGATTTTCCTCCATGTTTTCTAGCATGATTTTTAATTTTAGGTATTGTCATTTCTGTGTTAGCTAGACATGTCTGGACACTTTTCTATTCCTGGTTTTATGCTCTGTTCTTTACATTCTGTCTTGAATGTTTCTTATTTTGTTAAAAAAAAAATGCAATTGAATTCTGTCAGTAGTTCACACAGACAAAAAGTCTGAACTGAGTTTTCAAATATATAAATATTTTATCCCAACAGAGGTTTTTTTTTGTGCTCTACTCATTAGAATAACTTCTTTTACTTGTTAATAAATATCAGTCTGTTTTTTGTTCTGCAGTCATTCTTGATAGGCCTTCCTTCAGAAATGAAGGGTCAGGAATAAGAAGAGTGTTGTAACTATAGGTATTACCAAATAACCAATATTTGCCAAATCTTATGAAAAATTGTGCTGATTAAAATATTGAACTGTGTGAGGATTACAAGGAATGGAGCTTGACCAATTTGATTTTGATGAAAACCAAAGCAAATCTAAAGAATAAGGGCTTTGAAAATATCTTTTTTTTTTTTTTTTTTTTTTTAGATATGTTGTGTGATAGTTTGTAGTTTGTAGTCTTGTAGTTACTGGATCGTGCATGAAATATTTTCTTGTAAAGGATTCAAGAATTCTTTTCAAGGCCATTGTTTAGGAGCTATTATTACTCTTAGATCTTGTGTTATTACCATGTTGCTTAAAACATAGACCTTGTGCATTACTTTTCATATTTCTGTATGACAGCATTTTAGCAATTCTAATACTATTTTTTCTGTCTAGAGATTAGGGTAGTTCTTGAAACTAAGGAAAAACCTAAGGAAAATTTCTATTTTGAAATGCATTTTTGGCACTATCTAACTGCTAATATGTGCTTTAGCATAGTTTAGCATATTTTACAGAAACACGTACAATAGGGTTGCTGCGAAGGAGTGCACAAGCTGTCATATCAGACCTGTCTTTTTGAGGAGAAGCATCAAATTTGTCTTTTTTCCATCATCATCAATCTTCTCCAGCAAATTGCCTTGACGTTTTAAAGATGATAGAGAGCAGTCATGCAGTAGCACTGGTCAGCCCACTCGACACACTGCTCTTCATCCTCTCCAGTCCTACAGACTGTGCATGTCCAGCTAACCACATGCCACATGCTGTAGGTCTGCCTGCTTGAGCAGGAAGGTTGGTCTAGATGATCTCTAGAGGTCCCTTCCAACCTTAAACATTCTGTGATTCTGTGGTATAAATTTTAGAAAGAGGTGAAAACAAAGAGGCATTGGTAGATAATTTGTAGTTTATATATATATATGTGTGTGTGTGTGTTTGTGTGTGTGTGTGTGTGTGTATAAAAATAAAAGAAGATATTCCACAGATCAGGAGTTATCTATTGCTTGTAGATGCTTAAAATATATATGATTCTTCCCCAGTAGAAAAGAAGCCTGTTACTGCCTGAATAGAATGAAGAAAGTGAGGCTGGAAATGGGTCTATTTTTCCTTTTATACTGTACCATTAGAGAGCAATGCTGCATACAGATTGATCTGAATTGGCGCTAGCAGGCTAGTTCATGCAGATAGACCTTAGGACAGGACATGAATATGGATATTTAGCACAGTAAAAGTGCAGTGAAACTAGAATACTCAATTCTCAAAATAGGAAGGCTGTAATTCAGACTAGTCTGTTGTAGATGCAGCCAAAGCATAAACAAACATTGGACTGGGATTTTGGAAACCACAGCTCTGCTAATGTTCTACTAACTGCCCTTGGGCAAGATACTTCATGCTGTCCATAGTTTTACATTGGAGCAAAATAAGAATACTGATAACTTTCAAACACATTTACATTTCAAAAGCTTCTTTGTGAAGGCTAGGTAGAATTATTGTCACAATTATTGTTGTGACATTGCTAAGTTATATTGCAACCAGTATTTTCAGTGAATTCTTGTGTTTCATTCTCGCTTGTGAACGTTACATATCTGACATAACAGAGGCCACAGATGGCACCCAGCAAAAGCATATGCTACAGTTCTCCATCTGGGACCTTTCATATGACTCAGGTCGTCTCCACCTCAACCATTAGCTCATGTTTTTGGCTCTAAAGGTTGCCAGTTCACCTCTATGTAAGCTATGAGAGATGGTGATTCTCATAATTCAGTTTTATAGAAGTTAAAGTCATTAAAGTGTGATCTCCTAGACACTGCTGGAGAGCAAACAGGTCACAGTTAATAAGCGTTATGTTCTTATTGGCTGGCCTGTATCACTTCACAGGTGTAAATATTGACTTTTATAACAGTCACCACTAAATTATAACTGCATTTTGGTAGCTATGAAATAGATTTTAAATTAATATGCAATATTATGAAATGTATGAAAATGCTGGATGGTGAAAGAATTTAGAAAAGAATTTCTTTAAACCCAACTTCATGCTAAATCCCCAGCTTGATCGAAGTGCTTTGAAAAGAATGACAATTGTTATTATTTAATAGAAAGTCCACATTTATTTATCTTTTATGTACTTTATTTTTACATTATGAAATGAAGAGAGAGGTCCACCATTTTTCCTTACATGATCTCCTAAGAAAATAGGGTAGGATTTTCTTATGTTTTACCCCCCTGCAAGCTGTACTTAAACATTGCTTTAACAATTAATTATTCCAGAAGTTCCACATAATGGGCTCTACAGGTAAGGATCCATGGGAACAGATATGTGAGTAGAAGGTGGAATTGTGGCCATTTAAAAATGATTTAAAAAAGGGAAAGTAGTATTTGTTCTATATGCTTATCAGAGTCTTGTTATGAAAAACAGAACTAAGCAGGCTGCTAAAATATGCAATATGATTTGTGCTAACTGTATTAAATGTATAAAGAACATCCAGATACTTTTTTCAGCCTTAGTGCTTTGTGAACAATTTCAGTGAAGGTAGGAGGTATTTGGCAATTTCCCCAGCCAGGCAACATCGCAGTATCATTTAAATTAAGCAGAAAATATGAATCTTGCAGGAACGTTTTTAAAATATTGCTTTTTAAACTTTTCTTGTTCCAAAATATATTAAACTTTATCACCAATAAATATTTTCTTAGTTCAAGTGCATAATTCATCATACTCCAAAGGTAGCCTCGTATATTTTAATTCTCTATGTGGATAGGAAAATGAACTAAATCAGCTAGCAAGGATGCCTTATTTACACATGTTCTACTAGTTCTTACTGTATCTGTTGGTAAAAAAAAAAGCAATAATAACTATAATTTATTACTCTTTAGTCATGTTTTATGTAGTCACTTGTAACCTTCCATAAATGTTAAGTGCTAAATTAAACAGTTTTAGATTGACTGGTCAATTGTTCTTGTAAATATAGATTAGCATATGTTTGTTATGTTTCTTCCGATCGAAAGACTCAGGTTTTGATTTTTGTTTTATTTCTAAGACCGATGCATATTCACAGTAAATGCAGCAGTAATATGTTCTGCAGTTAAAGAAAACAGAATTTTATTTAGGAAGGTGTTTTTTTCAGTTCTGCTTATTTTTATCAAGCTCTAAGATTAATTTCTCTCTGAAACAGTTTTTAAGCTCTGTAAAGTAATAGATCACAAGAAGATAAGCTTCGTCTTTACTAAATCACAGAGGCAATGTGTCTTGGGGCTGATCTGTTACTTCACTTGTTTTTATAATGCATATTCACTACTGAGTACCAATCTTTCCTAGCAGTTAAAGCATCATCTTTTTTCCCTTGGTAACAGTGGGCAAGATGCCATTTCAATGAGAACAGTATTGGACATGATAAATAAATGGCAGAGTAATTCATATATCTAATTCTGATGAAAATATGAATAAGTTTGGAAGTAATTATAGAGGTATTAAATTAGGACTTATCAAAAAGTCCTATTTGAGCTGGTTGTTAAATTTCATATAGTTGTGAATACCAGATGAACTACTGTGAGGTAAGGTACTTCATATGCCACAAAAAGCAAGTTTGAGTGGAATGTCACATTTCTTCCTCTATTGCACTTTGTGTTCTAGAAGGAAAATCACGTATTTTTGTCAAGTTCTCCATAGGTCATGTGGACTGTTGATTTGTAAGATAATAAGCACCTTCAGTGCTTTGAAAAGGTAAATACAATGGCATGGATGACTGGTTTAATTTTTTTGAGCAGTCAGATGTTTGTGAAAGTGACTGCTATGAAGATTTTAAAGGATTAAACTATAATATGGTAATATTTTCTAGTAGGCATAACCAGTATGATCACCTTGACTTCAAAACTATAAGCAGAAGCCATTTATCTACAAGAATTTTCTGTGTTTCAGGGAGCTGAAGCAACATTTTCTAGCTTCAAAAACATGTGCAATTCCCATAGAAACAAGTTGACAAAATGGACAAATATGTGACCAAAGTAGACTCTGCTCATGTACTCTCATTCTGAAATGGTTTAGCTCTGATTCAGTAGCTGCTGAGCAGATTACTGGTACCTTGTACACAGGCAGGTGTTTGTTGCAAAATCTGATGAGGTGATGTTCTCCAAAGTACAAACGCTGAGATGTTAGAGGAAACTCACAGGCCTAAAGGGCTGGACTGCTGGTTAGGACTACATTTATTTGAACACAAGCCCAAAACAAAACCAAACGCTGCTCAAGTGATGCAAACCAGCTGTACTGGCTTACACCAGCAGCATCTGTAACTATAAACATTAAATCTGATAAATTCACAGAACAATGTAGTACATACTGAATTTAGCTGCCATGTTGTAGAACTGAGAACAAGTTATTTCATAATAAAAACATAATAAAAAAAAATCAGTTTCATAGAGGTAGGCATTCATTGTCCCTTTACACAACCTTTCTATTCCACGTTGCTAATTTATTAATTACAGTTATCAGCATAGCTGTCAAAGAAGCAGATAGAAATGAATTTGGCAGTTGTTTATCACTTCATTCTAAACATGCTCTCTCAAGTAGTAGAGATATTTTGATGCTATTGTTTCAATAGTAATTACTCATTATTAAATGTACAGTACTGCTTAACTTCTGCCCTTTCTTGCTTCATCTTACCAGGTTTAGTATACTAATACCATGAAATAGATGATGTTAAAATAATTACATCACACACATACTCAAAAAGACAAAAAATAGATGTGTTCTTCTCTGTTGTCATTTCTCTGTTACTGTTTCCTGCAATCACAGAGTCCTTATTAATCGCTCCTACAGCTGTCTTCCACCAAAACAAGTGCAAATGAGGGAAACGGGGACAAGGCAAGGAAAATGAGGGCCTTAAAAATAAAAATTCATGTAGTTATATGTGATATCACAGGATTCTTATTTATAGCACGATAGTAGTTGTGTTTTTAATTAGATTCCTACTTATTCATTCTCACTATTCAGAATAAATCTTAACAAGCATATGAGTATTCATGGTAGAATTTACATTAGTATGTATGCATATGCTCACAAATCTTTCTAATTTTTTTCTAGAAGTACTGAGCTTGTGGAAGCAGGCTTAACAGTTGCACATATTTCAAAGATTGTCTTACAAATCCCATCATAAATTTCAGTATTCAATTTACTATGGTGATGCTGATCCAAAAATTTCCCTTTTGCTGTTCTGCCAGAGCTTAAATTTTAAGGAAAGTTTTTGCCAAAACAGTTAAAAGCATGAGGCAAGGAATCCTTGAGTAATCTTTTCTTTGGAAAATTTGACAAATGAACTTGATGTTTGGCTTAAAAGGTGGCTTTTGCATTTTGTTTGAGCACTTTTCGGCCTTTGAGGTGACCTGTTTAAAAAAATTAAACTTTCCATGTTTATTCAGTTAAATGCTTTATTAAACTGTCCCTTGCTGTCATTCATGAGAGAATTTCTAGTGGTTAATCTTTCTAGACTCCATTCAGAAGGGGCCTGTGTTACCCTACAGATGCTGCCCTTGACCACCCCTGTCACTGGCCCTTTGGCTGCCTGGAAACAAGTTTTGCCTAAGCCTAATACATGATGGAGGAAAAATAAATCTGTTGGGAAATATTTTAGGACAAGAAATCTGAAGAGAGGGAAACTAAGAAATGGAACTGAGATGGGAATTGACTGAAGGGCATAATTTTATATATTTTCATGCATAAATAGAATATCTTTTCATCAATGTCAGAGTCTCCTCCAGAGAATATCAAGGACGAAGAAAGTATCTGGAAAAATCTCAGATTTAGTGAGTGATAATGGTTTTGAGCATATATACAATTGTATAATTCCCTACTCAATTCCCTCCTCTTTACCCTAAGAGGACAGTATTTTGGATTAAGACAAAAGGAAGGATCTTTTATGGTGGAATTAGTGGGTCTCAGTCCTGTGCATCACAGGAGAACATAGACCTATAAAATCCTCAAGTTTGGGTAATCATTTTGTATGTTTGCTTATACCATATTGCTGCAATAAAACATATGCCCTGTGAAAGCAGGAGTTCACATTTTAGCACCTTTTAAAAGTTCAAATCATCATCTGCAATTGCTTTTAGTAATGAAATTTAATCTACACTACTGCATAATTAGTGTTGAAATAGATTGAATTAATTTGAACTGCTAATAACCAATGGTTATGTCCTGTCCCTAGAAAGCAGCAGCAGTAGAAATTTAGTCCTGTTTGCATATGAAAAGACTAATTGGAAGAAAAAATTGCAATGCTCCCGTTCATGCAGAGGTCTAACCTGAGTTACTTAATATCAAATTTTGATATGGAAATGCAGTGTAGTTAGCAACTTTATTTATCTGTAGATCAATGCTATTCATCTATCCAATAAAAAGGTTATAGGAACATATAAGGAATTAAAAATAAAATTAGTATTTTACCGCTTCTTCAAGAAGAGATACAGTATGATGTGCCTCGTTCACATCTGGCAGAGGAATAATGAAGTAAACTGAACTATGGATTTTACAGACTGGAAGTAGGTTAAAGATGTTAAATGTAGAAGTTACAGGTGGAATTTTAAAAGAACTACGCATAAAACAATAGGTATGTGATTGGACTGTGGTTGGGATTGGAAGTCAATCATAAGACAAAACTAGAAGTCTGGCCTGTGTCAAAGTGATAAATTGGACTTATAGAGCCCAGAGTTCAATTTCTGGCATTGTTCTGCATGACTCAGTACTCAATCACCAGTTATAAAACCATGTGGGAAGATTATTGTCCTTTTACAAACGTGACGTGTGTATGGTTCTGTGCAGTGGCTGTGTGTGCCGCATGTGAGGAGCTGTGCCTCTGACTACCAAAGGGAAGGGTCTCCATCCATGATCAGAGGCAGGGGAATAATCATATCAGGAAAATATAGGTAAATAAAATGTACTGACTTTTGGGCCAATAAAGCTTTCCTTTACTCCCAATATGTACCGAATAAGCAAATTCACATACTTTTTAAATTTTCTAGGCACTAGACAATAACTGTAGTTCAGCTACAATTAATAGCAGGTTTCTGAACTTTAATGGTAAGTACTTCTGTAACAGATGTAGGAAAATCACTTAACCTAGTGGGATCTCGGATCTCTTTGGAAAAGCAAGATACTACATGAGTGATTGCTTACGGTGTATTACTTTGACGTTACACAGATATTTGAAAAAAAAAAACCTTTTTTTCTTTTCTTTTTTTCTCTCCAACTAGGAATTGCTGATATTTTTACAGAATTTGCCCACAATGCACTGGGAAAATGAAGAAATTAGTGTACTGCTGGCAGAGGCATACAGACTGAAGTTTGCATTTGCGGATGCTCCCAACCATTACAAGAAATGAACATAAAGAACCAGAAATTGTTAAAACCAGCATGTTCTGCAGTATTATGGCATCAGATATCCTGGTTGTGCTTTTGGTTCATTCTTCTTTCATTTTAATTAAGATGACCATTAAAGTTCTGTTAAAATTTACAGAATGAGAATGGGATACCAAAGAAATGGACACAGCAGGGTATCAAATATTGAACGAACAAACTTAAAAGTGAACTTTCTTGCTCAATGTTAAGAAAAAAAAATTCAGTTGTCTACTACATAATGTATTGGTCATTTCTCCTTCTATAATTAAGAGAATTGCAGTCTGTAAATTCTGTCCATTATTTGCTATATGCGCTTGAGACTTACATTTTCTTACAGAATGATTATATGATTATTTTGGTGTCATCTATAATAAGTTTATCAGCCAGTATTGGCCAGTGATAAAAATTATTTATTTTGAGGGGGAAAAAAACTTCTCAGTCCTGAAGAGAATTTGAGACAGTAAGGCCTGTGTTTTGAGGTTTAGTTATTTCTCAGAAGATGTTTATATTGTCATGCCATCATTTTTTTATGCAATAAATTTAGAATACTTCTACAGTTTAAGAAAATAGAAGGTTGCAATAGAAGGCTGACAAAATTAGAACATTTTCTAAGTACCACTAAGTCTTGTAGGGTGCATCAGGACTTTTTTTTGCCATACAAAGGAGTTACTTAAAGCTTAAGATTCATCTCTGTTGCTAAAACAAATCCCTCTATATATATTTTGGAGTTTGTTTTTTTTTTTTAATTTATTGAATGAAGTAAAAGATGCGATATTGTTAAAATAATTAAAGCCTTTACTGAAACGCTCTATAGTTTTTCAGTGTGAAAGTTCACTTTTAAGAGATTTAAGAAGCTTGGTTTACCAAGCAGGGTGCATTTTGATCTCAGTTGTTGCCTTATTCTCCATTTCTAGCATTTTAGAAAAGGAAAGTTAATCGATCTCTCCTAAACTTATTTCTCTAAGTATTTAATAGGTTTTTTTTCTCATATTACTCAGAGGAAACAAGAAGATAATTTCTTATAACAGTAACAGTAACTGTACACTCAGCTCACTTGTGTCTTTAGCAGAATAAAACTTCTCTGTGACTTTACAGAGTAAAATTAGTGTTTCTTCAATAATCATGAGATTCTGAATAACTTCTTAAAACTTAATTTAAGTGCACTATTTATTTTAGGAAATCTTTTCATATGCGGATTCTGATGTTGCTCTATTGGATGTAAATAAACTCATGTTAATTTGTGCCTACCCTATATATAGTTTCTTAAGGGTGAGAGTTGCAATAGGCAATATACTGGGAGCTCAGAACTGTTCTTGCTCAGTTCAATTCTAGAGTTGCACAGTGTTGCACCAAAAACGTGTGCACTTTTAAGTTTGGAAAACAAAAGATCTTCAAGAGGTTTTCTCTTATAGTATGTTATTGGAAGATTATTTTCAAGTCTTTAAAAATATATATTTACCTATTTTTTTAAAAAAGGCTTTCTAGATATGTTAGTTACATTACTTGTTTTAGGAGCATATAGGTTCCTGACACCCAATTTTTAAGTTACTAAGGTGTTTCAGGGTAAATAGAATACATTTTTACCAACATGTGATTATATGAGATCTGTATCTTAAAATTAAATAAAAGCATTAGTAGGCTGGAAAATACCAACTTAATTGAGAAGCAGCAAGGTTTGGTAACTAGGATGTGTTTCTGTACTGCTGAAGTCACCTGGAGGCCTTAGTTGCAGTGTATAAAAGTTCAGGCCTCCTAGATTATTGCATCCATGCCTACAGTGTGTAGTGGCTCTGTGTTTCTTAAATGTCAGTATACTTTTTTTTGTACCTTCCATTTATGGTCTAATGTATTAAGATTTATCTTTATGTTTACAAAGAATGTCATATTGTGCCTAACAGAGTATCTACCAATAACAGAATAAAAGAAAGCTGAGATTTATGACCATTTGCTTTAGTTAAACTTCGTATCTTCAAACATTTGTTAATATAAATGCATATTATTGTGACTAAAAAGAAGACACATAGCATTAAATGTACAATGTTGTAAGGGTTTTCTGCTATTTTTTTTTAATGAAGATGTTATTTAGGTAATTACATGTAACATAAGAAGTTGACCAAGAGTGGTCTGCTGTGTCAGATGCTTCTGCTTAACATATGTGAGACTGGATACATAAAATTTCCTTTGCTGGGTCCACGTAAGTTGACTGCCATGTCTTCCGAATTCAACAGTACCTCTTACTTTCCTTTGAAGAAAGTATTACCATGTTACCAAGAGAGGTCACATTTACTACTGTGTCTGTGTCAGAAGTTGAATATTGTACTAGAGCACATTGCTTTTTAAAGATAGTGGGACTTTTCCTAAAATAATACCAATGTTTATTAATTGTGTAGAGGGAGAATTCTCTGGAAAATATGATATAGGTACATAAATGATATTTCTATATCTATACAAATAGAAATAGTTTTCAGTAAATAAAAGGCCAACATCATTTATGTAAAATTTCCAAGTTTCAATACTTTAAAATTTACATGAAGTCATTTCATTTTGTTAAAAAATATAACAATTCTACATCTCAGGTAAAATGTTATTCCAAAAAAAAAAAAA
>JAVCKT010021434.1:0-17659 GCA_032273925.1 Rhynchotus rufescens
CCGGGCACCCCCATTCCTGCGCTATCCCAGGACACCCTCTCCAAGCACCCCCATTCCTGCGCTATCCCAGGGCACCCTCTCTGAGCACCCCCACTATCCCAGGGCACCCCACACTATCCCAGGGCACCCCACACTATCCCAGGGCACCCCCATTCCTGCGCTATCCCAGAGCACCCTCTCCAACACCCACCCACCAGACCCCTCTTCAACCCCCCAAGGAACAGGCAGCGAGTGGTTAAGCGACTCCCCGGCGCTCCGGGAAGGCGGATGCAGCAGCCCCGGCCCCGGCTGCAGCCAGTGCCTCCCGCTGCTACCGACAGCCGGAGCCGCAGGGGCAACACGGCAGCCATCCCTAGGGGAGAACCCCGACTTCCCAAAGCGGGAGCTTTGTCCGGGCGCTGCCGGGGCGCGGGGCGCGCGGCGCCGCGCACTTGCCTGCTCCTGCTGCAGGGCCTTCACGAAGGCGTTCTTGAGCCGGTTGGTGTGCTCGGCCTTGAGCGCCTTCTTCTGGTTGGAAGTCATGCACTGCTCGCACAGGATCTTGCCGTTCTTCTCCTGCTTCCAGTGCGGGGTGAAGTCGGTGCGGCACTGGGCGCACACGAAGGGCTCCACGCGCAGCAGCGCCGCGCAGCTCTTGCCTGCGGGGCGGCGGCGGCACGCGTGAGGGCCCCGGGGCGCCTCGACGCCCAAGGGTGCCCTGCAGCGTCGCCCGCTTGGCCCCACGACACCCAAGGGTGCCGCGTGGCATGTCCTGCTCAGCCCCATGGCATCTCAATGCCCAAGGGTGCCGCACAGTGTGTCCTGCTCAGCCCCATGACACCCAAGGGTGCCGTGCAGCGTCACCCGGTCGGCCCTACAACACCCAAGGGTGCCGCACAGTGTGTCCCGCTCAGCCCCACGACACCCAAGGGTGCCACGTGGTGCCGCCCGCTCAGCCCCATGACACCCAAGGGTGCCATGCAGCGTCACCCAGTTGGCCCCACGACACTCAAGGGTGCCGCACGGTGCGTCCTGCTCAGCCCCACGACACCCAAGGGTGCCCTGCAGCGTCACCCAGTTGGCCCCAGGACACCCAAGGGTGCCGCGCAGTGCATCCTGCTCAGCCCCATGACACCCAAGGGTGCCGTGCAGCGTCGCCTGGTCAGCCCTACAACACCCAAGGGTGCTGCGCGGCGCGTCCCGCTCGGCCCCACTGCACCTCAACGCCCAAGGGTGCCCCGTGGCGAGACGTGCCAAGCCCTACGCCCTCCCGCCAATTCCTGGGCCCAATTCCCACCAGCCGCGGCTCTTCCCGCTCCCATGGGAATGGCAGCAGGGCAGGCAGGCTGCTCTCCCGCGGCCCTTCCGCAGGGCTGCCGGGCAATCCCAGCTCCGCGGGGCTCGGGTGTTTTTGGCATTCCCGCCCGGCAGCGCGAGGGAGCGGGAGGTGCCCGAGCGCCCTGGAAGGGGCCGCTCCACTCGGCAGGATGGTGGCAGTCCTGGCTTTGCCAGGCCGGGACCCTGCGCGCAGCCGGCAGGGCCGGAGCGTCGCGTCGGCCACATGGGACCCGAGAACAGCCAAAAACCCCCGTGGGCACCTGGAGCAGCACAGGGTTAAAACCTGCTCCCCATTGAGCCCGGGGCATTGGGCATGAAGCGGGGGACTGGGGCAGCGCCGTGACCGCAGGGCCACGCGCCTGGCGCTCACCTTGGCTGTCGATAACGCTCTGCACCACCTCCTCCAGCCCCACCATGTAGATGAACTCGCTGTTGGCCGCGCTGGGCAGGAAGTGGAGCAGCGGCGCGGGCGGCTTGGGCGGCGGGATCTCCAGCAGCGTCTTCTCCAGCTGCTTGCGCAGCGCCAGCTTGGCGGCCGCCTGCGAGTTGGCGGCGTCGTTGAGGGCGCTGGGGCTGGGGAGCGGCGACGACACCCGGGCCACGGCGCCGGGCTGCATGTGGGACGCGAGGTTCATATAGATGGCTGACGAGGACGTGCGCTGGCAAGGAACTGAAGAGCTGGACTGCTGCGGAGGAAGGGGAGAGCGGCGTTAACGGGGAGAGACATCGCGCTCACGCTGTCCCCAACGAGGGTCGGGACGCCAGAGCCACTCGGAGAAGGCCACGAGGGTCTTCCCTCTGGCCTCCCTGCAAACGTGCACGCATCCGTGGAGGCAAGAGCCAAGCTGGATCCAGGGGCAGGGGCACTTGGCATCCGTGTGGCAGAGCCATGACGAGCTGGGGCGGCTCCTGGGGCAGCGGGGGGCAGCCCGGGCGGCTCCTTGGGGAGCAGGGAGCAGCTCCGGCGGCTCCTTGGGGAGCTCAGGCGGCTCCTGGGGCAGTGGGGAAGGTGGTGGTGAGCCCTGGTTCAGCTGCTGGCACCGCTGCTGTCACGGTGTCTCCTCCAGCTGCCGCCTCGCCTCGCTGGCAGGCGCCCGCGCAGCATCCCTGCTGCCAGCTGTGCCCTCCATGTAGGTGCCCAGCGCCTACCTGCTCCCTCCTCTCCCAGCTCCCGGAGCTCCCTCCTCTCCCAGCTCCCGGAGCTCCCTCTCGAGCCTCCTCCCAGCGCTGTGACTGCTGCTGCTTCCACACCCCTCTGCAAAAGGCGGCCGGGAGCTCCCGGCTCCTCGCGCCGCTGCCGCAGCCTCCTGGCCGCTCCCCGGGGTAGGAACCAAGGGAAAAGCCCCGACAGCCGCCGCCGCGCTCAGGGATTCGGTGGCAAGCAGCAAGGCTGGGGCGACAACCTCACGCTGCTCGGGAGGGACACGGGCAGGTTGAAAAGAGGCCGTGGTGCCGGGGAAACGCGGCTGGGTAAACGCTGCTGACGCTGCGTGGGCTGCGCGCGAGAGGCAGCCAAGTTAACAGGTTCGCCTCCCGTAGGCGCAGGCAGAAGCTGATTGGGGGCACGACGGGAATTTCAACGGAACGAGGAGAAATTAGCACCAAGGAGCTGAAGAGGAGGTGGCCGTGTCGTTACTGAGGCATCACGGACCACACGCCTCCAGAAAGAGCGAGCAGACCTGCCCCCAGCTGCCCCCAGCTCCACCAGGGCCTTCAGGCCTGTCGTTCCACGCGGATCCGAGGGACAGTCACCCCGGTGGCTCCACCACAGGGAGCTCGTCGCTATTTATCACTCCATTCTCTCGTGCAGGTCCAGGGCATTTGTCTTTGTCCGTGTTTCACGCACGTGCACCCGCAAGCGGCGTCATCCCGGTGCCGAACGTCTCCGTGGGATCCATCGTCCTCCTAGGGCACTTGCCCTTCTCCTTCCTTCCCAACCCTCCAGGCAGCTACGGCCCCAAGGGGCAGGAGAGGAGCTACCTACCGGCTGGTAGTTGATGGCTGGATTCATGCTCGGAGTCGTGGTGCGGACGAGGCCGGGCTTGGGGGGCACGCGCTGCCCTTGGAGCTGCGCCGGGTTCGGCGCAATCACCCGCTGCGACATCAGCATGTGGGGCAGGGTCGTGTTCGTGGCCGACCGGATGACGCTGTGACCCTGTGGAGAGAGGGAACGAGGAATAGGAGGGCAAAAGAAGGTCTGGGGGCAACCTGGGATTTTTAGTTCCGTGCTCAGGCTCGGCAAGGACTGAGCATTCCCACTCCTCCGGAGTGTCCAGGCAGGACACTTCATGTGCCGGCTGATGGTTTTCATGCCCTACTTGCTCTCTGTGAGGCTCTTCATTGTCCCACAGCGGAAAACCCTCGCGAGGCCCGTGCAGACAATGTGCTTCCTCCTCCCTGGCAGCCCCTTTCCTTCGGCAGCCCCATCCCGCCGCGCCTGGGGATGTGTCCTTGGGGTATCCCCCAAGTGCCGGGGATACCCTTGGGCAGCACTGCACCTGGAACGCCGTCCCCGGCACTTGGGTTATCCCAACACGCTGCCCAGGAAGGGCAAGGGGCCGGGCACCGCTGGGGACGCTCCGGGGCTCCGTGGCAGCCACAGCCTCGCGTGGCCCCTTCCAGCCTCTCCCTTTATCCAGCAAGCAAGCGGGACGTCCGGAATTCGCCCTCCTCCAGCACACATTCAGAAAGGCAGCCGGGCCAGGCGGCACGCTGCTCTATCTCTAGCGCTTCTCCCAAAGAAGGGAAGCAGCTCAGAGCTTTTTCCTGCATTTTTCCTTGCTGTTTTCCCTCTACCAGCTGAACACGCCGCTCTGCTCAACAGTCGCTCCGCTGCGAGCAGCGAGACGGCTTCGTACGGCGTTACCTCCCTCCACTGTTCAACACAACCCCTTCTTCCCTCTCCTTTGTGCCGGGACTCGGCACTCGGGGGGCTCACCTGTAATGTCCTCAAGTTCTGAGGCTCGACTCCCTGAGCTCCGGGCCGGGAGGGCAGCTTGGCCAGGCCCTGCTGGCCCACGTGGGCAGGAGACGGCTGCACAATGGAGGCCGCGTTCTGGACAACGGGAGTCTGGGCGGGAGAACCAAGAGGAGCATCAACACACGGCGCCTGGGAAGGAACCCCACGGACGGGCCCGGTGCGCCCAGCCCCATCAGTGATAAACCAAGCGCTGACGCTCCCGAGCGGCACCCATCTCCCGGCCGCTCCGCAGGGCAGGGCTATGGATTGCCCACGGTCACGGATACCACTGGATGGCATCGGAGCGAGCGCGTTCCAGCCCACGGAGGGGAACGGCAGCCCAGCGGCAGCCGAGCGAGGGTTTCGCGGGGGCTGCCCCCAGCCCCTCGGAGGGGATCCGATCAACATGTGTAAGCTCATGACGGGGGAATGGAGGGAGGAAGGGGCCAGGCTCTTCTCAGTGGTGGCCAGTGACAGGACAAGGGGCAATGGGGGCAAGTTGCAACCCAGGCAGCTCCATCTCCACGTGAGGAGGAACTTCTGCACCGTGAGGGTGCCCGAGCCCTGGCACAGGCTGCCCAGGGAGGCTGTGGAGGCTCCTGCTCCGGAGGTCTCCAACCCCACCTGGATGCCGCCCTGTGCCCCGTGCTCTGGGTGTCCCTGCTGGACAGGGGGTTGCACTGGATGATCCCTAGAGGTCCCTTCCAACCCCAACCCTTCCGTGATGCTGCGAGCCCGGCCCCACGCGGCGCCGCCGTCACCTTCTGCACCACGTTCTCCTTCTGCAGCTGGCTCTGCCTCAGCTTTTTCAGCAGCACGAGCCGGGCCTCCTCCAGCCGCAGCTCGTCGCGCAGCTGCTTGATGAGCTGCTGCCGCTCCTCGATGCTCTTACCCTGCACGGGGACACAGAATCCTTCACCACGGAAAGCAGCTGCTGGGGACCGGCCGCGGGAGCACGGGGGAGCGTAACGGGAGCAGGAGGGTGGGCTGCGGGGCCGCGCGGTCCCCGAGAGCGGGCGCGAAGCCCCCGTACCTTGAACATCTCCAGATTGGCGGCCTTCAGCCTCTCCTCCATGCGCGAGCTGGCGCGGGGGCTGGACGCCTCGTTATCCGAGAGCACGATGATATCCGGCGACGGGGTCAGGCGCCCCCGGTCCTGGTCGCTGCGGGACAGCGGGAGGAAGGAAAGGGATGAGCCACAAGCGGGAGGCACCAAGAGCAACGGGAAGAGAGCGCCGTGGGAGCCAACGCCGTCGCCGGCCCAAGGGAAAAGGCTCCTGGAGGCGCTGGGGGACAGCGGGGACAAGGGCGACTGCTCGAGGTGCCAGGAAAGCCGAGCCGGGGCACCCGCGCTGCCCGGGACGGCTCTATCCACGTGACGGGAACAAGCGCGGGAGCGACCGGAGAGGAAGAGGCGGGCGCCGGGATGAGGGTGCGGGGGAGACCCGCGTGGTGCTGTCGCGCTCCGGCCCGTCTTAATAGGGGTCTGGGACATTTCCAAAGCCCATCCCGGCAGGAAAACCTGGAAAACTCCCGCGCAGACACCACGGGACCTAGAGAGGAGCTGGGGAAGGCAGCGGCAGCCTCATGGGGCGCGGGCAGCAGCGAGCGCTGCGGCCGGCCCTGCGGCACCGCTCGGAGCCGACGGACACGAACGGCACGGGACACTAAGGAGGCTGGAGCCGGAGCCGCATCCCGTGTGCCCGGAGCCACATCCTACATGTCCGGAGCGCATCCTGTGTGCCCGGAGCCGCATCCTACATATCTGGGGCGCATCCCATGCGCCCGGGGTCACGTCCCGCGCGTCCAGGGCCACGTCCCATACATCCACACTTGCATCCTGTGCATCCAGAGCGGCATCCCGTGTGCCCGGAGCCGCATCTCGTGGAGCGGCATGCCGTGTGCCCAGGACCAGCTGGTACCACAGAGCTCCTGCCTTCGTGGCACTGCCGAGCCCCAGCGCTGCTTGGCCGCCACCTCCTGACCAGTTTAGCCCACATTTCCCCCCAAAAAATCCTGGAAATTCTCCTTCCTGCCCCCTCGGGCAGCGGGGGACGGAGCTGGGGCGTCCAGGAGGCTCATCCGCCTCGGTCGGGCGCAGTTACAGCCGGACACCGGCCGGAGAAGCCACCCCGCGACGCAGAGACGCCAAGTCTCAACCCGCGCCCGCGGCGCACGGGTCTCCGTGCAAAGAGGGAGCCGAGCGGCACCCAGCGGCCTGCGGAGGAGGAAGAGGAGGAGGAAGAGGAGGAGGAGAAGCAGCTTTTGTCACCGCGGGCCGCCCGGGAAGCTGCATCTTTCACGCACAGCCGAGGCCCTGCGAGTCGCTGAGCGTCACGCACGGAGGCGGCGGCCGGGAAGCTCCGGGCGGCTCCGCTCGGCTGCCCGGCCCGTTTGCCGGGCTGGCTCTGCCCCCCAAGCCGGCAGCGACCCGGAACGGGCGCCCGCTGCCCCGTCCTTCCCTCCGCGCACGGCTGGACCCACAGAGGCCCCGGAGCTCCCTGGGGACAGGAATCCGGTGCGGGCGCAAACCCAGGGAGCGCCGGGAACGCCGGCACCTCCCCGGCGCGTGGACACAACCCTCCGGCGAGGGCCCTTCGGGAGCAGCCTCCGGAACAACACCCCCAATATCCCTTCTTCCTCGCGGAGGCGAGGGGGCCGGCTCTGAGGGCGAGTGCCCAGGGCCTCGCGTGGCACCCGGCCACGGGTCCCCGGGGTCCCTCCGGCTCCGCACACCCAGGGCCAGGCGCTCCCGCCCGAGCGCGGCCGCAGGGACAGAGGGAACAACGTCCACCGGGGGAGAGGGGGGAAGGGGGAGTCAAGCCGGGCTCCGCGCTGGGAGCTCCCCGGGACCCCCTTTGGGGAGAGCTGCCCCCCAAGCTCACACTGCAGCCAGGGGCACCAGGAGAGCACGGAGCCTCCTCCAGCTCTCCAGGACCACGAGGTGCTTGTTCAGTGACTCGGGATCTCCCACCTGGCCGCAGGGAGGATGCAGAAGAGGCCGGCTCCAGCCTCCGCGCCGCCCCTTACCTCCTCCTCGCGCTCATGTCCACGGGCTCGTCGTTAATGTTCTCCTTGCCCGGCCTCCCTCCAGTCCTGCCCTCCCCGTGGGGCCTGAGGCTCCCGTTGAGCTTCTCCTCGTAGACTTTGACGCCGTCCTGCTTCCCCGGGAGCTCGTGGGGCACCTCGAGGCCCGCGAGGTCCTTGCGCTTGAGCAGCGCCAGCATCTTGAGGCGCTCCATGGCCTCGTGGCCCTCCATCTTCAGGCGCTTGGCCAGCACGTCGTCGCGCTCCTCCGCTTGGTCCAGGCTCCGTTTCAGCAGGTTCAGGCGCAGGGCGTCCTCCGTCATCCGGTCCATCCTGCAAGAGGACGAGAGTCAGGGCGGCAGAACGACCTCGGCGCCGCTTCCCGGGGCGGCCAGGCAGGGAGTTTCCCGAGCGGGAAGGGAAGGATTCCCAGGAGGCTCCGTGTGCCGCAAGGAGAGGCCGGGGGGCGCGGGCAGCACCCGCGGCGCTCCGGCTCTCCCGTCCCCGCCATCGGCTGCCAGGAGGCCGCCGGGACCTCCCCGTGGCACCGCGGGACCTGCAGTCCCTGGATGCTCCAGGGGAGTCCGGAGGGGCCAGCGCGCGGAGCCGCGGCCTCGGCCGCTCGCACCGCGACGTCCCCAAGCGGTGACCGGGACACGGACCAGCCAAGGGCCCTCTGCGGCGCTGCCCAAGGCTCCTGTGTCCCTAGGAAGCAGGGAATGAACTCAGGGAAGCCGAGGTCACCTTAAGTGACAAGCGCCCCGCGCGCCGCCGCGGCCGGGATGGGCAACGGGGTCGGGACGGGTTTATCCCGGCGCCCAAGGAGCCCAAAGGGCCGGGAGCTGCTTCCCCGGCCCGGGGGGAATGCGGGCGCCCGGCGGCTCCGTGGGAAGCAGCCCAGGGAAACACGGAGGTTGAGCCCTGGCCACCGGGCTCGGGAGCGCCCCGGAACCACGGCCGGCTCCCGGGAGCGCCCCGGAACCACAGCCGGCTCCCGGGAGCGCCCCGGAACCACGGCCGGCTCCCAGGGACCCCGCTCTTTATGGGGAACGGGGAATTCCCGACGAGAGCGCCAGCGGGATTCCTTCCTGCCGGCGCGAGGCCTTCCCGGAGGAACGGGATGGGGGAGGCTCCAAGGGCTGCTCATGGGGACACGGGGACACGAGGCAGCAGCCCCCGAGTGTCCCCACGAGCCTGGTCCCTCAGCCCCGTCTCCTGCCACCTCCTCCGGGATGCAGCTCCCGGGGCTCCCGCACATCCACTGCGCTTCCCTAAAAGAGCTTACACGTGGGAAAAAAATACATATATGGATGGAGCCATCAAAGCAAAGTTCTCAAATGGTGGCAGATCCCCCGGGGGGAAACCAGGGCAGCCACAGAACAGGTTTGGTCTCTGGTTTGAGGCGGGAGAGCAGGAGCCCCGGCCCGCCGGGAAGCGACGCGTGGAAGTTCGGAGGCTCCCTGGAAGTTCGGAGGCTCCTCGGGAGGAGGCCGGCCGGGATACCCTGCTCGGCTCAGGCTGGAGCATCCAAGTGCAGCAAGGACTGGCCCTGACACCCTCCCTGGCCTTCCTCCTCCTCCTCCTCCTCCTCCTGGAGCCGTTTGCTCCTCCTGCTGAATGTCCCTCCCGCGGGAGCGATGGGGACACGGGGCAGGATCGGCCCCGGCTCCCCTCTTCTCCAGAGGGGCTCTGGGCTACAATTCCCAGGAAAAAGCGGCGCCCCAAAGGGCAGACAGCACCCGAAACCTCCTCCGTGGCCAGGACTGGGTCTCCCTGCGGCTCCCGGGCGGGAGGCACCGGTCCCGCCCGGCCCCGCGGGCTCCTCTCCGGCTCCCTCCAGCCTCGGGCACCTTCCCGTCTCCGGTGCCGGGCGGACGGGTTTTCCAGACTCAACCAGCAGCTCAATTTTGCATTTAGACGCCCCGCGCTGCTGAAAAGCCGCGACCAGGGAGCTCAGCTGAGAAACGAAGCTCACTCCGTAGGCGCAGGCTAAGCCAGGCCTCCTTACGCCCAATTCCTAAGGCAGGGATCAGCCCGCGGATCCGAGGCGCCTTCCTCGGCCGGGAAAACCCTCTCCTCTTCCTCCCGGGCCGACAGCGGCACCAGAAAGGCCAACGGTGCCCGGAGCGGGGATGTTGGGGAGCGGGCAACGCGCCTGGCACACGGAGGCGCTGCGGATCCCGCTCCGTGCCGCGGGAGCGTGTCCGGAGCGCGGGGAGAACCCCTGGAGCTCTCAACAGGGCCCACGGAGCCAGGTGTCATCCCGGGAATGCCGAGAGCTGCGCCCTACTGTACTTACTGTACCCACTGTACCCACTGTACGTGCAAGCAGGACGCCGGCAGGAGAAGCCGCGGAGCTCTCCGGCGATGCCGAAACGAGGCCCCGCCGGTCCCGATCCCGCCGGGAAGCGCCACGGGCCTCGGAGCAGGGCGGAAGGTGCCGCCCGCGGGCGAAGGAAGCGGCGCCGGAGCGGGAGCCGCGGAGCGGGAGCCGCGGAGCGTCGGGAAGCGCCGTTCCACGCGGCGCGCACAAAATGGCTGGCTCCCCCCGGGAGCGATTCCCGGCGCTCCCGGAAAAAGGGGGAATCGCCTCCAAAGGTCATCAGGGCTTAGCGGGGAGGGAGAGCCGCGGGAACGGCGGAACGGAGCCGGGGAAAGGCCGGGCCGCGCTCCGAACGCTGCCGCGGCCGACGGGAGCTGTGCAGGAATCCGATGGGATGGGAGGAAGGCTGCGCGGCTGCGTGCAGGAATGCGGGCTGCAGGTAGGAGGGAAAACGCGGAGGCTTCGGGATTCGCCCCGGAGCAGCGCACGCGGGGGCCCTTGAGGACCCGCCACAAAGGGGAAATAAGGGACGTGCCTTTGGGAATTCCTGGAGCGGGAATAATAAAGAGGCAGTGAGAAGCCGGGGTGCAAGCGAGCGGGGTTTAGGTGAAGCGGAGCCCGGGATAGGAGGACAAAGGGAATATCGGAGCGGACTGAGGGCGAGTTGGCAGCGGAGGCGGCTGCGGGATCGGGGTGCATCCCTATGGGATCCGTGCGGCGGCCAGGCCAGCTGCTTCCCGGCCTTGGGAACGGCGCCGGGCCCGTGCGCAGGCTCCAGAGAGCCCGTGGAGCTGGAAGGCGCCCGCGGCGACTTCCCAAGCGGCTGCCGGGCCCGGCTGCTCCGGGAAAAGCGGGAGAACGGGAGCGGGGGCGCAGAGGGGGCCGAGCCCTTCCCGGCGCCGGCTTCCCGGATCCCGGGGGACGATCCCTCCGTCTGCACGTGGAGCCCCCCCCCCGGCTGCGGGCGGCCGCTCGGGGCACAGGCGGGCGGCGAGCGCGGCCGCGCGAAGCCCAGCGGGAAGCGGCTCCGGGAGCCGGGATGCGCCCGAGCGCCGCCCGGCCCTTTGTGCACGGCCGAGGCCGGCCCGGAACACAATGGATCCGGCCGGGAACACAATGGATCCGGCCGGGAACACAATGGATCCGGCGGCTCTCCGTGCCACCGAGGGTCTCCGCTTCCCGCGACGCGAGCGGGAGGGAACGCGGGGCGGAGAGGGGGGTAATTCCCAAATCCTTCCGCCTGGGCAAAGCGGCCGGCGGTACTCACAGGTAGGAGATTCCCGCTGCCGCCCGGAGTTGCCAGGAGAAATCCGGGGTGGGGGGCGCGCGGCCCCCCCGCGGGAGCGCCCGGCCCTGCCAATCAAGCGGCTCTATTAAACAAAAGGAGTGGGGGCGGGGGGGGCACGGGGTGGGGGGGTGCTGACTCCTACCCGTGATGCCTCGCGGGGACGGGGGAAAAAAATAAAATAAAATAAAATGGGAAAAAAAAAATAAAACCAGTTGCAGCTGGTTTGTAACCTCAGGATATGGAATTATCTCTTTTTTTTTTTTTGCTTTTTTCCCCCTTTTTCTAGGCGGTTGGTGGAGCGGGCGCTTGGCGGAGCGCCCCCCCCGGCGGACCCCCCCACTGCGGGCGCCCTGGCGCCCGGCCAGCGCCGGCCTTCGGCCTCGGTTCGCGAGGCCTCCTCTCCCTCGGCTGCTCCCTTAACCGTTCGGGCCCCGCGCGGGGCGCGGGACGGGAGCGAGGCCGGAGGCCGCGGGAGGCTCCGGGTGCCCAAAGGACGGCGCCGCGCAGGGAGCGGCCGGCGGGGATGCGCACGAGGACGCCGGGATAACCCAAAGGCAACGGGAAGGCTGGAGGAAACAGGGAAGCATCAGGGAGGGAGGCGATCCCTAAGACCTGGGGATGATGAGGGATGGAGTCGATGCTCAACATCCAAGAACAATCGGGGATCGAGTTGATCCCCAACACCTGGGAACAGAGTCAATCCCTAACACCCAGGAACGAGCAGGGATCGAGTCGATCCCCAACACCCAGGAATGGAGTCAGTCCCTAACACCTGGGAACGACCAGGGATCGAGTTGATCCCTAAGATATGGGAACAATCGGGGATGGAGTCAATCCCCAACACCTGGGAACGAGCAGGGATCAAGTTGATCCCTAAGATATGGGAACAATCAGGGATGGAGTCGATCCCCAGCACCTGGGAATGGAGTCAATCTCTAACACCTGGGAACAGAGCTGATCCCTAACACCCAGGAACAAGCAGGGATCGAGTTGATCCCTAAGACCTGGGAACCATTGGGGATGGAGTCGCTCCCCAACACGCAGGAATGGAGTCAATCCCTGACACCCAGGAATGATCAGTGACGGAGTCGATCCCTAACACCCAGGAACGATCAGGGATCAAGTCAATCCCTGACATCCAGGAATGATCAGGGATGGAGTCGATTCCCAACACCCGTGAATGACGGGGGATCAAGTGAATCCCTAAGACCTGGGAATGATCAGGGATCGAGTCGATCCCCAACTCACGGGAAGGGGGTCAATCCCCAACACTCCGGAACGATCGGGATGGAGTCGATCCCAAACAATTGGGGACTGAGTCGATCCCTAACCCCCGGGAACAATCCGGGATCGAGTCGATCCAGGGGCTGTAAACTAACTCCCAGTTCCGCCACCACCGCAAGCAGCGGCGCTACCCGAGTTTCCCCTATTAGATAAAACGGATCCACTCCGTTTCCGAGGCGGGAAATAACTAATTAGGCCGCAATTACACGGCAGTTACACCGATCCACTAACGAGGTGGCCACTTGGGCCCCAGGACGATTTATTCCCGGGCTCCACGCGGGGCACGGAAGGAAGCAGCGAGCGGAGAGACGGAGCGAGAAACGAGCCCTTGAAAAGAGTCCAAATTTGGGGGTTTCGGGCAGAAATCCTCGGATTTGTGGTCCTGCTGGAAGAAACCGCTCCCGGGAAGCCGCCCCCAGCACATGCCCCACTCAGGCCTTCATCGTCTCTCCTCTTCATCGGCCTCAAGCCCGCCAAGCTCTACGTTTCTTCTGCAGCTTTCCCTACCCTCGGCCATTCCCATTCCCTGGTTTTTGAGCATTCCCTGCTTTTTCTTTTCCCCTCCATGCTCCCCACCATCCCGCAGACCTTTGAGGGTTGTTTTAAGGCTCGCAGCGAAGATAAAACTCATCTCCACAAACCTGGATTGCCTGGAACGCTCCCTTGCCCCCTCCTTTATCCTGCCTTTCCCAGGTTTCCAAAGGATCTGGGAAAGCGTCTCCGGCGCGACAAACCTGCCCGTTTCCTGCAGTTTGCTCCTCAGAAAGGTAAGAGGCAACTCACTGGGCACGCGAGGGGCAAACGCTGGATTTGCCCACTTTCCCAATCACTTTTTGGGAAAATGCGGCCGTATCCGCCTGGAAAAGCGACAAAACTGCTCCCATTTCCACGGCCAGGAGCAGCCGGGTCTCCGGGAGAGCCACCCGGTCACATCTGCAGCTACCCCGGGATTTAATCCCGTAAACCCCCCTGAACCCTGCTGCTAAGAGCGCCTTTACGTGCAGGAAAACTGCGCGAAGAGGGCCCGCAATGCCAAAAGTGAGGAATGTCGGGAGTTCCTGAGGATGGGAGCGCTCGTTACCACCGTTCCATTAAACCTGAAATGCAACCAGAACAAATCCAGCCAGGAAGAGGCCGCTGGGAGAAGAGGATGACGCTGGCGTCGGAGATACAAGGAAAGAGGAGCCATCGGGCACCGCGTGGTGCCCTACGGATGGGGACACCCGGATGGAAAAACGGGAGCGTTTGCGGCGGGGCACCAGGAGGAGGCACCGGGATGAAGCCCTCTGCTCCCACTGCTTATCCCTACCTGGGAATCCGGTGTTGGAGCTGCCTTTTCCTTCCTAAAGGGAGGGATGGGGAGCACCGCTGCCCCTCTCCTTCTTCTCCAGGGTTTTGGGGACGCTCCTTATCATTAACTAACAACAACTCTTCATCATCATCGTCATCATCATCCGGCTGCGGATTCCCCAAGTCCCTTGAAAAATGCCTTAATAAAATGGATTTAAAATTTTTTTAAAAAAAGAGGACAAAGGCGAGCGATCCCTTTTTAAACCAGGACCTGACATTCCCGCTGGACGCATCCTCGGAGGCTGCCGGCCTCGGACGCGCGTGGAGCGGGATGCGCTGCGGGAAGCGGGAGCCGCCTCCGCGGCCCCTCCGAGGGCTGCTCGTCCCCCTCTTACTTAAGCTCGGCTCTAGTTTGGGGTTAAACGCGCTGAAATTGGAAATACTCTCCAGGACGCAACACGGATGAGGCTTAACAAGGCCCTTGGGCTCCGCTTATCTCCTCGGAAGCCTCCGGGGCGCCGCCAAGGTTGGACCATGGAAGCTCCCGGCTTAACATCCCATGGATGCGGAGCAACAGGAGCTGCTCGCGAGGCGGCGCGGCTGGAACGGCGCGATCCCATGGGAATACCGGGGGGAGAACATCCCTATTCCCACTCCCCACGGCACGGGATGGGGAGCCGGGCCTGGAGCCACCTCCCAACCCGCTTCGCTTCCCTATTTCAGCTCCAATCGGATATAAAGGCCGCCCGCCCGCCCGGGTCCCCGCTGCTAAATCCAGCCCGGTGCCTGGAATGGGGAGGAATCCCGGGAAAGGCGGCGCCGAACGCGAAGCAGAGCGACTCCAGCGCGGGTTTCTCCTCCGCGTGGCCCCCGAACCGTCGCGGGGCCCGGAACAATAAGGGAGCGCGGTGCCAATTCGGAGTCGCGCTCGGAGGGATTGGGAATTGTCAGGCGGCCAAGATTAAATTGGAATCAGGGGCTTTAAGAGCGAGCGAGCCGGGGAGGGATTCAGAAACGGGGGAAAAACGCAGCAGATTGGGGCTTCTTCGGCAGCGAGCGACTATTACTAAGCAACCATTTTGAAAAGCGGTTTGTTTCTGGATACCTGCACGGAGCTCTCATGGATTGGGAAGCAAAGGAAGCACTTTATAAAGACACATATATATATGTGTCATTTTTAAATGGTAAAGTGTTTAAATTAAAAATAAATCCAAATTTTTATGACTGACAAGAGTCCGGTCCCCTCCTGCAGCATCCAGGGGGTTCCCTTCTTTTGTCTTTCCAGCGCTTAAGTTCATTTTATTCCACTCAAACAGCGGCTCCGCTGCAGACAAAAGGGAGAAACGAAGACCCGCTGCAGCGAACCAAGTTTTATAATTCATTAAAGTGAATTATCTTCCTCTTCATAGGAGCTGCAGCGAGGAAAAAGGGAAAAAAAATGGAAAAAAAGACGAGCAAACTGTTAAACCAAGAGCTTGTCAGCAATAAAAATAGTGTCTGCAGGAGGATTTCGGGTTATCCATCTCACTTAAGGGCTGCCGTTCGGGCCCGAGAGCCGGCGCTCGCGTGCGGATCCAACGGAGAGACGTCGGCGCGGAAGCCAGGGACAGGGTTTTTGGGGAAAAATAAGTAATAATTAAAAAAGAGGCAACTTCAGCCTCGCATGAGGGGCAGGGGGGGAAATTGAGAACAAATCCTGTTTCCTCGCGGCAGGGTTAAGGGAAACTGGCTCCATCCAGGAGGTATTCCAGGGCTTTGGAGAAGAGGGAAAAGCGGCTGAGCCCTGGCATGAGGGCAGAGGAATGGATCGGGAGAGCCCTCAAGATTCCCAAAGGATGGAAAAGTGTTTCACGCCAGGGACTATAGGGCTCCTCAGTTCAAACGAGCGGGATTTTGAGGGCAAAACATGGGATTATCGGCCCCGTCCCCACCAAGGGGGAGCCGCTGCTCGGCGGCGGGCACCAGACGCGGGCGAAGGAAGGAAAAAGGGGGGAAAAAAGCAAGAAACGGGGCAAGCTGCGGGCACGGGGGGCCCCTCCTGCACCCCCAAACCCCCCCGGCCTCTCGTTCTGCAGGCGCCCGAGCGGCTCCCGCTGCGGGGAAGGGCGCCGCGCGGCTCCCCACGGATGCCCCCGCGCTCCGGCACGGCTCTGCCTTGCTAATTTTAGCCGGGAGCTGGAAGCGGCTCCTCCGACACCCTCACATCTCGACGGCGCTTGAATTCCAAATGCCGGTGCGGGATTTCAGGCATAGTCGGGATGGCAGCGGCGCGAATAACCCCTCGAGATCCCCCGCTCCACGGGCAGGTACCGAGCTCGGCGCTCACCGCGATCCCGCTCTCCTCCTTATCCCAAATGCGCCTTTTTCCCTCTTCCATGAGCACCTCTGAACAACAGGCCGCGTTTGTAGGGAAAAACCGAGGGGAAAAGCGGGAGCTGGGGGGATTTGGGCACCTAAGGAAGCCCCCGGGCCTCAGCAGGGCCCTGCTTTGGAGCAGGTGACCCCAGGAGGGGTTAGGACAACCGGGATTGCCCTGTTTGCACAGGATTCATTTCCACAGGGATCACAGGGAAGAAGGAGAGGGAAATTAAGGAAATTCAGCAAGGGGAATACGACCTGAATCCCCTTCCAGGGAACAGGGAGCTCCAGCAGCTCCAAAGCCACTGAACGGGGTCGAGAGGATGCGACGGCACTGGGGCAATTCCCCCTCTCTGCCTAATTAACCAGGGAAACGGTTCGGCTCCAAAGCAGCTCGGATGGAGCCTGAACAGGGCCACGTTTCACGCGGAGGCTCCGGCTTCGCCGCGGGGCCGGGAACGAGAAACTCGTGCTTTTCCGCCCCAACATCCCCCGCCCGAGCGCCAGCCTCCGGGCCGGGAACGCCGGAGCCGAGGCCCTCGGAGCCGCGGCGACGCTGCACCCCGGAACGGCGCCGGGGGACAATTCCGTGGGATTTTCATTCATTCCCAGCTAAAAATCCCACAAAGGCCAAGCCGGATCGCGAAGCTTCCGCGGGCGGCCGGACGCAGCGGAGCGCCCGCGCTGACACCCGCTTTCCGTTCCCTACCGCTCCGAGTATTGCACCAAAACCAGGCGAATTAACCCAAGGAGCAGCCCCGCAGCTGCTCCAAGAGGAAAATCCCAAGCAAAAAAAACCACAGCAAGTGAAATCCCAGCAAAATCCAAGCGGGCTTCTCCGAATTGTCCGGAGAAGGAGGTTCAGAAGCAGGCGAGCGTGGCTACGGTCGCTCAATAATTTGAGAGTTACCCAAACCAGGCGCTTTTGGCCACAGGCTCTGCTCTGCCGGGAGATTTACGGCCCCGGATTTCTTCCTTTTTACTACAACGGAACCGTTTTCCGTCGGGCCCTGACACAAGCGGCACGCGGAGCGGCGGCCGGCGGCTCTCGGAGCGGCAACGGGTTTTCCCACCCAAACGCCCCTTTGGGAACAAGGCATCCCCCATGGGGTATTAATCCAGCTTGCAATAAAAATCATGCTTTTCTTTGCCGTATTCCTAGCTCTTTTTACGGCCCAAATGCTTTAAAGGCCGGAGTTGCTGGGGATGCTGAGCAGGACTCTGGCCAAGCCGGGACCAAAGGCCAGACAAAGACTCGAATTCCCTATAAACCAGCTGGAAAAAAAAACGGGATTTAGGGTATAAGGGAGGCGAGGAGCTCGCGAAACCCCGGGCAAGAGCGGCGGGGGATTGTGGCGGAAAGAGCCCCCGATCCCGGAGCGCCGCGAGGCCTCGGCGAGGGGAGGCCGGGACGCTCCGTGGGAGCCCGCGCGTGGTCCGGGCGGCTCCGGGAGGGACGCGGGGCGGGAGCGGTGCCGCCAGGACCCGCGGCGGGCGCGGGCCGCCCTTGGGAGCCGCCGCCGCGGTCGCCCACACCCCCTTCCCGGAGGATGCGGAGCGGGGGATCCGGAGCGGGGGATCCGGAGCGGCTCCGGGCGGCCGCTCTTCCTCCCGCTCCCCAAACCACCAGCACCTCCCTCCTCCTCCTCCTCCTCTTCCTGTCAAGGCTGCCCTCCCCCCATCAAAGGGACCCTTATGCGGCCGGGCGCGGAGGGAAGCGCTGATCCGGAGCCGCTCCGGCTCCGCGGTGGGGAGCGCGGCGGCGGCGGCGGGGGGCCCCCGCGGGCCGGTCCCCGTTCTCCCGGCGCGGCCC
>JAVCKT010021435.1:0-29090 GCA_032273925.1 Rhynchotus rufescens
CCTCCTTCCGTCCCTCCTTCCTTCCCTCCTTCCTTCCCTCCTTCCCCCCTCCCTCCATCCCTCTCTTCCCTCCTTCCCCCCTCCCTCCCTCCCTCCCTTCCCTCCTTCCCTCTTCTCTCACACCGTGTCCAGCGCTGCCGCTGTCCCAGCGCGTCCACGCGTGCTGCTGCAGGCTGAGCTGTGTCACAGAGCTGGGTGCATTAAAGTGGCCACGGTGGGCAGGAAAGCTGCTTAACACGGTGATTTGCCGAAAGAAATAGGCAAAAAGCTCCAGTTTAAGGTGAAGGACAGTTGGAATGCTCTTTGATTAACAACCTCCAGGCTTAGGAACCTCTTGTTTTAATGCAGACTTGCTGCCTGCCACTCTTTGAACCCTCTTTCTGAGCTAGCAACAACAACGGATCTCCTTAGGCCCATATACCAGCCTAAAATACTGAAAAATCCTGGCTCCTCTCCCCCCATCCTGCCATGAGCCACGCTGAACCTGTCCCGTGTCTCCCGAGTCTCCCCATTTTGGTGAGGGGTTCCCTGTCCGGTCACGTCTTTTCCTGCGCCTCCATTCTGTTTTCTCGCACCCTTCCCTGCCTCCGCTTGTCTGTGTGCTCCCGACTCCATGCAATCCTGGGTTTAATTTTTGTTTAAGATCTCGGCCGCTTTAATGACAGCGGGAACTGGAGGCTGTTCGCCGTGGGGGCTGTGGTGCGCGGCTGTGCTTGAGGTAATGAGACTTGATGAAAACCTCTTGTTACTGTGGCAAGATTTCTCCTTCTCTCCATTTAATGGGGGGGCAGGGGGGGAAGAAAGGAAAAGTGACAGACCCTGCTGGGTATGTTAATATATTTTTAATGGCTTGCATGTGGCAAGCTGAAGGCTTATTTGTCCAGCCTGGGAGCAAAGAGGAGCAGCGTGTTGTTCCTGGGCACCTTTGGCTCAGCTTAGGCGGGAGTTGCAGTGAGGGAGAGAAAGGGTTGGATGGAAATTTCACAGAAATCCTGACGATATAAATGAAATCTATGAGAGAGAGAGAGAGAGAGAAAAACATGAGAGAGATGGAGGGGGGTTGGCAGGAGTGGAAGAAGATTGGATCCCAGATACCTCCTCCCCTCCCCCTCCCCAAATCTTTCTCTTTTTCTGGAATATTCCGCCGTCTGTGATCATCAAGAGAGCTACTGTCTCAGGCTGTGGTATTCCTACCAGTGCTGAGGGGAGAGATTTTTCTAAAATAATTGCTGTATTTCTGAGGAGAAACAAAGGGATTTGCACTCCGGCCGGGAGAGGGAAGGGGCTGCCAGGAGTCACCGGGGGCCGGACAGCGCGGGGAGCTGCTCCTTGGGCTGGCCTGGCTGGTTTTGTCTCCTCAGCTTAATGTGCTACGTAGGCTGCAGGCAGGACGAGCCTGTTCCCTGGGGTCCTTTTTAGGATTTATTTTATTTTTTGCCGCTCTTCTGCTTCAGGCCCGCATTGGGGTGGCGGGGCCCGGCTCAGGTGGCGAGGGCCGGGGTGACGTTGGGCGCCAGCGGTGGCGGGGCCGAGCCGAGCGGCGCCGCACGCGGGCGCTGCAGGAGTTAGCGCTGCGGGAGTTGGTGCACCCGGCACCCAGCAGAGCGTGGGGCTGCGGGTGCGGGCGGGATACCATGGCGCATCCTGCCCCTGGCCGTGGGGTGTTGGAGCAGTGCTGTTTCTCAGCCGCGCTTGCAAAATCCCAGCTCGGGGCGATGTAGCCCTTAGGACAGAGGACGGAAATCAGGTGTGCTCTCAAAATAGCCCTTTCCCCGGTGCGGGCAACTTGTTGTTCCTTAGGAAAGGGCTACTCGTGCAGCTCCGTATTTTCCCCGCGCTCAGTGACACGCTGAGCCGTCTCGTCCCCCTCAGATGAAGCCTGTCTGCCTCATCCTGAGCCCCAGCGCTTTGGGGTGCCCCCTCCCTCAAGGGAGGAAGTCAAGGCGTGAGAAGCACTTTCTAGTGAAGGTCAGGGAGACCCGACACCAGGTGCAGGGCGAGGGCACCCTCCAATGAGAGGTGTTAGGCCCTCCTTTGGGAAGAGGGGTCAATGGGCTGCTTCCCCGCGTGCCCTGCCCGGCTTCGGGGCTTGTTTGCACGAGGGTTTCCCCACTGCCCGTGTCTGGTTTCGTGTTTGCTGCAAGGGCCTGCGGTGCCGTGAAATACCTTGCTCTTGATGAATGGCCCTTCCCGGTGGCAACGTCTCCGGTTGCTCCTGAGGCACGCGGGGTCAAAGCGGTATTTCTGTCGGCTTTGGAAAACGAGAGGATTGTCTCTCTCTGTAATTTTGATGCCAGGGAATCGCGCTAGACTGGCACCTCCGGGGACATCCTCCGTAGCCTGCCCCTGCCAACGTGCCAGGTTTTTGACTCGGAGCCAGACTGTCCCCTCTGATTTTAAGTAGCACAGAAGCAGTTTGTGGGAGATTTCTCTGCGGATAGCGCAGAATCCGCTGCCTCGCAGAAGGCTGCGAGCGCATATGGCGAGGGGCCGCCTCCGACTGCGGCGGGAGCAACTTGTTAGCCCACAGTTGCTCGATTCCTTGGCTGCTCTGACCATACCCTTATTTAGACTTAAATTAGCTTTCATCTGATGTAGTGAAAATCACTTTAGTAGTGAAGCAGTCAAATCCCTTATGCACTCTCTATAAATCTGCCCGTGCAGGGCTTTAATCCATTTTACCCACCCGCTGCAAGTATCTGCGCTTGACTTTCCAGCGTGTCCCCATGCAGGCAAGCCCTAGTTTCCAGTGAACGGCCGCTGCTTTCTTAACCCAGTTTTCCAGCTGGGCTGAAGTTGCTGACGGCGTCATGACTTATCCAGGAGCATGAGTGAATGTGAATTGGCACAAAATCAAAACCAGAGACCCACCAGGCGCCCTGTCCTGGAAATTCTGGGTTGTTGGAGTCCTACATTTCTTGAGGAGCCAACAATAATAGTCAGCTAATAACAGCCATAGCTCTTTTTTCTTTTTTTTTTTTTGGTAGCTGGGCAGCTTCTATTGATAGTATGATTATAAAGCAATATTTGTTTGAATATAAAGCAATGCTTGTTTGTTTGTTTGAAGTTGCCTTGAGCACGTATTCTAGTGTCCAGATTAGCTTTAAAGAAGGTCCAAAAAGAATATTCGTTTTTCACTGACTTGTACCAATTTTCCCATCCCCTCCCCCGATAGATTATAAAATGGTACTGTCATCAGGCCTGATATATCTAAGCCTAAAATAAACAGTAATGTGTGTGAGCGCTCGCTCGCTCTTCTCTTTTTTTTCTATTTTTAATTATTTTTGGCTTTGTTAGAGAGCTGCTGGTGAGGTATAACGGATGGCTTCTATGAGCTCTAATACTGTAATAGTAGGTATGAGAGTGTTGAGTCTACTGGCTGTCTTCAGATTAAAACAATTGAATAGATAAACCTCTTCATCTAGAAAGTAATAAAAGCAAGTAAAGACCAACCAGAATTTGACATAGGCTGAATAAAATGCCCCTCTCTGTTAACATCACAGCGTTCAGTTTCTCAGGACGTAAGAGGATGTCATCTCTTGGTCTTCTGCTTGTCGTCATCTTTCAGCCAGGACTTTCACCACTGGTCTTGCATTGCTAGTCGGGAAAGAGGGTTTGGGGAAAGGGAACAGACAAGCTTTTATTCCCCCCAAGTTAGTCTGTAATTACTGTTAAAAATAAATGAAGTTGTATGGCCCCCGTCCTATTTTTAAACGATCAAGTTAGTTTAAGGTCCCCTTTAGCAATCTTTGCAGCAAGCAGTGCACTGTAGCAGCCCCTGTGCTGTGACACACGGCTCGTTTGTAGGCTCAGCACCAACTCCCCGGCACGGAAACCATGCAGACGTTTCTTACTTTGTGACTGTTTGCTACCCTGAAGTGCCATTGAAGGCTGCGAGGAATGGCAGCCCAGGAGCTGCATCCGGGAGCTTGTGGCGGCAGTGGCTGCTGCTGCTGCAGCCGAGCACCTGCCCTCGCCCTGCTAACAGAACTGAGCAGCCCGCTACGTGTGGCTAAAGTGACATTGTCAAAATGAAAATTGTCTTTGAAGCTGTCTCTTCCCGCATAATTCCCGCATAATGCGCTGGGCTGTGTTAAAACTAAATGAAATTCAAGAGACCACCTTGGTCTCCTGCTCGTAGCCAGAGGGGATGGCCTCGAGCGTCAGGCCTGAGTTACCCGTGTGCCCTGCAAAGGCAGCGTGGAGTCCCTGCAGGCTGCGCTCAGCCCTGCGTGCCCGGGCCGGTAAATTGACTGCCGTGCAACTTGGCACACGGGGCGCTCTCAGATGTGACCTTAGGAAAAGCTGGAGCCCTCTCTGGATGCTGGTGGTCTCCTGGCCACCTCCCCTGGGTGGAGGCAAGGATGCTGCTGCAGTGTCCCTGGCACGAGCCCTTCCTTCCCTGGATCTGGGCCCCGGATTGGGCTGCACTGCCGCACCTCGCGGGTGATGGAATGGGGGGCATCAGAAACACGGACCTGCCTCCTCCCAGCACAAGGGTTAAGGCTCCGGGCAGGGAAGCTCCTCACAGGAACACGTCACCGTTATGTACTCTACTCGGTTACGCTGTTTTGGTGATCAGATTCCTTTTTCAAAGACCCCCAAATAAAATCACAGCCTTACCCAGCCTGCTGCAGTTAGACCATTTCATAACCTCAAGCTGCTTCCTTCCCTCCTCCTGACTTGTTTTTTTCCTGCCAGTATTGCCTTCAGAGCCTTTTCCTCTCAGCTTTCTCTTTAACACCCTGTCCTCTATATGCTTGGTCACAAGTCAGCATCAGAATGTCTGTGTGCTCAGATGGGAGTTTTGAACAGCTATGGAATATTTAATACGTGGAGGACAAAACCCATTTGCCACAGGCATGCAGGGAAGAGATGGGAATGACCCAGCATCCGAGGACGAGGCCAGAGTTAGAGCCTGCTCCTTTCTGCCCTGCCTGCTGATGAAGTTGGAGGGTTTTGCCAGCGCCTGCTCCTCTTTGATGACTATTTTCCTCTTCTTTCTCCTGGCCTTTTGCTTTTCATCCCCTCTCAAGAGCATCCTGGGTGCTATGTAAGTGGATAGTAGATCCTTGTACCCAACCTCAGCTCTTGTTTTGCCCCGAGGAAGCGAAGGCTCCGTGGCCAGGGTGCTGGCACTGGGGTTGATGCTGCGGTCCGGGGGCTCTGCGCTCTGTGAGGTGGTGCAGCCTCCACAGAGATGGAGGATAAACCTGAGGTGCTAGGACCTGAGCAGAGCACAGCAAAGTGGGTTTCCCTGGGGAGCAGAGGGCAGGAGCTACTAAAAGATGGATTTCCAATATTTTGGCACATTAGCTTAGGGGAAATTTTGTGCGGAAGCTGCTGATCCCAGATCGCTGGGGTTTGGCTCCGTCTCGCTGCACATTACACTAATTTTCAGCAGGCTCCTGTGCGTTTGTGTTAATGAAGCCTTTGATTCAGTACAAGCTGTTATTACTGGACCCTGCTTTCTGGGGCTCTTTCACAAGGAAATGAATCTTTCCTGTGTCCTGCCACTCTGAATGTGCATACATGGACACGCGTGTGCACTTCGGGATCTTGCAGGATGGAAAGTGCAGTGGCAATGCAGAATACTGTAATTATGTGCAGGGTTCATTTCTATTTTTGCTCTGCAGGCAGTTTGGCAAGTGGAACTCTGTGTGTCTCGGCAGTTTCCTATCTGAGCCGATACATTTGCCTGTGCTTTTTTGCATTGTGGTTTACAGTACTGCAATTGAAACCTTCGGGTTACTTAAAGATGGAAGGAGAGCGTGTCTCCATTGAGCTCTGCAAAGGCCATTTCTTATAGTGCAAAATAATGGGCCTAAATGACTCCACAGTGCCCCTTTGAAAGGCGCTGCCTGTTTCCTGAGGAACTGTGTGGGTCTGACGGGAATAAGGGCAGTGTTTGGGCTCCCCGGCGGCTCCGCAGCGGAGCTCTCTGACCGGCCCTGTTAGTGGAGCCGCTCCACTCTGCTGACTCAGATTGACTCCGGCATCGCCTGACTCAGGTGTGCAAGCAGGGAAGGGAAGGAACAAATAAATACCCCCAAGTTAGGGGTGGCCGGCAGAATGCAGCGGGGACTGCCACGCGGGAAGGGATAAAAGGCTGGGGGGAGGAAAAGATCCTCCCTTACAGTAACAGGGGTAAAACTAGCCGAGGCCTTTCTTCTCTGTAGCTTCCTTTGAAGCTGCAGCCCTGGGAATTGCCAGGCGGGCGAATGTGAGTGCAGCGAGCTGCCGTGCCGCGGTAGGACCTGGGGCCAGGTGGACGCCTTCTCCGAGCCCGGGATCTGGCTGCGCTTAGAGGTGAGGTGGAAGGCCGAGACCTCGAGGGATTCTTCCAGGAGATCGAGGGACAATAACCTCGGTGTCCTGGCCAGGTTCCCCCTTCATTACTTTCTGCCCCTCCAAAGTCTCCCCCTCCTGCCCCTCTGCGGCTGATGCTGCCGAAGTTGCTGTTCCCTCATGCCCTAGTGCCTCGCTGCTGGCGCACGGCCCCTGCTGCATTTCATCCTGCCCCTGGGGGAGCCATCCCTGCAGTGGGGGTCCCCGGGCTCAAAGAAGTGCTGTGGGAACACACAGATGCTGGGAACATGCACGTGCACACACACAAAAGCATCGTTGGTGCCTGTTCCCTTCCGCTGCTGCTGCGGAGCAGGTAAAGGCTCCTTCTCAGCCGAGTCTGCCGGCTAATTCCAAATCATAACCGTGTGTGTCTCCGCTGTGTGTGTGTGCACGTCTGTCTCCGTTCCCCCCTCCTTTGCGTCTTGGAACAAGAAGAATGTGTCAAGCCCTCTGGCTGGAATCCAGGACTCTCCGTGGAACTATAAATCGACCCGTCAGGGAGGGGGAAAGAGATTAACGTTGGCCGTCTTCATTAGTGAGTCCCCAGAGGAACCTGGGTCTGCCGTGAGCCGTGAACGAGACCAGCTGAGAGAGAGGGGGGAAGTTTGCGGTTTTTATCACTGCCTCCAGAGACCCCGAGGAGGGGAGGAAGAGAGCGTGATAGGGAGGGGAGGATGTGAAATGAAGGAAGCTGGAGCTTTCCAGCACATCGCTCGCCTCCTCATTGGCAGGTAGGGTGGCTGGATGCCGATCCTCGGCGCCAATCCCTGACCCGGGAGCCCATGTGTGTGGCTGGAGTACTTGGCATGCTAATTGGGAGCAGAGAGGCGCGAGCCCAGTGGCAGTGCAGTGCCCCGCCATGCTAAACAAGTGCTGGTAATTGCATTCAAGGTACTTTCATTATGTCGGATTTTTCACAGAGGCAGGAAAGTGCATTTATCACAAGCAGCAGAATTCAGCCTGGGCACTGCTTGGGGCTGCGCGTGCCTCCTTCCCCTCTCGCCTGCCTCCCTGAATGAGGCGAGTAATTCTTGGCTGTGTTTTATTCTCATTTGCCGGGCGATTTCTCCAGGTCCGTCCTGCGGGCTTCCAGCGCCGCTCTCGTTCTTCCTCTCCGTGCTTATTGTGCGTGTTTGCACCGCAGTCTCTGGCAGCACCCGCGTGCACGAGCACCCGCACGCCGCTCGCTGCCTTCCAAGTCCCGCGGCCGCCTGGAGACGGCAACGGCCGCGGGTGGCCGTTCAGGTTCCCTCGCAGAGTCCCCACGAGGCTGGGTCGGGCTGGCGCTCCTACCAGTGAGATCTGGTTTAAGCTGGCGGTCGTCTCCCCCTCCCCACTCCTTGCAGTGAGTGACGCAGGCTCGACAGCTCCTGAGAGCGATGCTCTTTATTCGCAGAGTGGAGCAGCTGGTGCGCGCGCCGTGGCCGGCACGAGGCCCTCGTGGCTGCCCTCGCCCGGGGCTTCGGGAGAGCGAGGCTTCCCCTGTCCCCTGCTCCCGTTGCCTCCGCGCTGGGATGCGAGAAGCCGGGGCGGCCGCGACGGCGGCGCTTCCCGGTGGGGACGCAGCCTGGCAGAGATGTGACCTGGGACACGGTGGGTCCCCTGCGCTGCCGGGCGCAGGAGCAGACGGGGCTCCCGGGAGGCTCGGGCGCCTTCCTGGGTGGTTGCTGCTACTGTCGGTGGGACCCAGCGCCCTGCTCAAACTGCCCTCGTCCTCTCTCGCCGCCTCACCGCTGTTTTGTCCTGCTGTCCTGCCCTTATACAAGCTCCTGCCCTCAACACGAGCATAGCTTCCGTGCCCGCTCTGCCCTCAGATCCCTGGTCCTTGCACCCTAGCACAAGGGTTTTCCCACCCTGCTGCTGAGCGGAAAAAATCCTGCAAAATCCTTCAGCTTCTTGAGATCACTTTCTACCAGCCCTTGTAACACAGTTGCGCCTTGTAGTCTTAGGCATTTACTCAATTAAATTATTAAATTAGTTTTAATTTACTAAATGTTGTTCCTTCCTACTAACTAAAGGTAATAATCCATGTTTTCTGGTATGATACATGTTTTATTGTTTATTGTAAAGAGCAACCCATATTAGGCAGAATTAGACAAATAAAGGGTGATATTGGGAGCATGTAAGTGAGCAGGAAGCAAACAGAAAGTGGAGGGAAAGAAGCGACTGCGTAAGATCCTTGCTTGCAACAGGGGCCTAACTGGTGTGAGAAGTGCCATTGCCAGGTGAGTCAGCAGCAGAGCTGTGTGAAATCCAGGAATTCTGCCTCCTGGTTCCCATTTACACCTGCTAACCGAGGAGCACTCAGTGGTGTTCTGAAATACCTTGGAAGAGAAGAAATAAACAGTGAAGAGCAGAAGAGTAACTACACCTGCGGTGCGGTGACACATCCCTAGCCCTGGTGTCACTAATGAATAAGCTGATGGATGAGTTCTTAACTCCACAGTCCAGTGGGAAGCGCCTGTTTTCACCCATACCATTGTAATGGACAGCGCTGTCGCGTGCCGATGGGAGCCCAGCCTTGGGTCTCGCAGCTGCCTCCCCTCTGGAAGCCCCACGCTCAAACCTGCCGCTCGCCCAGGGCCTGAGGGGACCTGCTGGTGGCCGGGGAAAGCTCTCTGCTCCTGGGGCCTCCGTCCCCGTGGGAGGCTGGAGCAGGACGCGGCCGGCTGCGGGGCAGACGTGCTGCGGAGATGAGAGCAGCTGCCGAGGGACTCCTCCAGTGGAGCCTGAAATCAGATTGTTTGACAAACATCATGTTAGAAGCACCTGGCTGCTTCTGTTTGCCCCACAGCTCCCGGCCGCGGAGAGAACACCCGGCTTTCCCGTGCTCCAGAAGCGCTCTGCCCCCCTTGCCCCTTGCCCTGCTCTGCCCCGTGCCTCGGCGTGGGGCTGCAGGAGGCCGTGGCGGCCCCTCGCCCCGCACCGGCCCCTGCCTTAGAGGCAGAGCCGGCAGGCGTGTGCAGAAGTGGGTTTGTTTGCTTTGATTTGGATTTTATTTTTTTCAGCTCAGATTCTTGTTCTGCCTCATTTGCATATCGTTTTTTCCCCCAAGCCTCTGCATCTCCTTTCTTCCTCCTTTTTTTTTTTTTTTTTAATTCTCTTCTATCTGCTGCAGATTGCTCCCTAACTCTCAAACGTCCCTCCCCCGCCTCGCTCCCCCCCCCCCCCCCACTGCATTTTTCTTTCATCCTTTGTTCCTGCTTGCTGGTGCCCAGGAGCGAGGCAAGGGAAAGGGAAGGATCCTATCTCTCTGCGAAACGCCGAGCGAGAAGCAGGCAGGCAAAGTTGCCAGCCTGGCAGAGCGACATGGAATCCGTGAATCCGGAGCGCGCGGCCTTCCCGGGGCTGCCGGCCCCGGCAGCCTTGCCCGGGGCTCCCCGCGCCCTTGGCATCTGCCACCCGCCCCAGGGCAGCGAAGCTGGGCACCAGCGCGAGCAGGAGGAGTCGCTGTGCCCGCTGCGGGTGTCTCCTGCCCGTGGCGGGGCCGCCACGCGTGGGCTGCGGCTGATGGGCTGAGCCGGGCGCACGCGCGGCCTCCTGCGTCGCGCCGGCCCTTTCCTTCCATCCCCGCTCCCCCTGCATCGACAGCGCTGCCATAATCGCTCAAAATCAACAGGCCATTACAGGCTGATGTAACTCAATGAGTACTTGGAGACTGAAATCCTGCAGGGTGCTTAAAATTCCTCATGTAGAAACACAGCGCTGGCCTGCGTTCTCCCTCCCCTGTATTTCGTGGCTTCTAGTGAAAAGTCCACGTTATCCTGTGTGTGTGGTACTGTGATTTAGCAGAGCGGACTGTTCACCCTGAGCCACCTTGTTACTCTCCCCCGGACTCTCTAGGTTGCTTATTCCAGGAGCTGATCCCCTCTCCGCCTGCCTCAGCCTTCTCCCTGTCCTCCCATAGTGCTTCCGAGGGACGGCCTTCAGCCCTCGCCCTGGCAGAGCGGAGGGCCTGGCGGCGGAGAGCTCTGTCCCAGTGTCTCTGCCCTCTGCTCGCCCAGCCCCTGCGGCCCCGGCGTGGCCCTTGCCCGAGGGGCAGCCAGGGGCAGCATGTGCTGCTGCTCGTTACAGCCCGTGCGGGAGCAGTTCGGGTGAAATGGGCCACGTGGAGGTTTGGGCCTACCAGAAATGCCTCTCTGCTCTGTGCCTCATTTCCCTAGCAAAGATTGTCTTAGATGTAGCTTTATACTTCAATCTTGCTGCTGGATCCCCTCCCCCAGGTTTTTGTTGCAAGCTGCATTTCCACGCGAGAGGACTGCGATCTGTAAGCTTGATAGGCAAGGGGTATCAGCTCTCCTTAGATTTGCAGATTAATCTTATTTCTCCTAGGACCGTTCTGCTTCTCAGACTTAGGTTGTAGGTAGGTGCAAGGGGCTGGCCCCAACTGGGATGTCAGATGCTCCAGAAGGGGATTTTCTGTGGTTACTGTGGCAGCGTAGGGTAAGTGTGAAGGACAGACAAACTGAACAAGGTGCTAGTCCAGTGCAGTGACTGGGCACACAGGGGCAATGGTTGGCGTTGCCATCTGCGGTTACACGTGTGGGATGTTGCTGCCTTGGTTCCCTCCAGGTAGAGCTTCTCTTCCCTTCTGCAGTTCGTGGGCTCCTCAGCAGCATCTGCTTGGCAGTGGCTGCAGGCAAGTGACCAGTGCAAAGGATTTCATTAGCCCGCAGAAGGAGATTAGCAATTAGAGTCTCTTTCTTGTTCTGCCTCCAGGCCTAACCTCGTGCTCCCCTTTATGGTAGAATAAAAATAGCAGGTTAGCGATAATCTCTTGTTCAAAGGAGCTATTTACAGTTCTTAACCAGTGACTAAGTGTACGTTTTGAGCAGGTAGTTCATTGTCCAAGGCTTTTCCCGTGAGGGGCTCCTAGCTGAAGGAGAGCACGCGGTAGCAGAGCATGAAGCTGAAGAGCATGCGGTAGCACCAGCCGGCAGAGGAGCGCCCCTCATCCCATCCCGGCTGCTCTCCTGCCTTTCACACTTGGAGCTGGGACCCAGGTCTGTGGGAGAGCCAGAACAACAACTCCACTGTGGATACCCCGGAGCAATGAGCCTGAGGAAGAAGCACTTCTGTACATCTTCGTCCGTTGACTCGCTTACTCTTTGCCACAGGAAGGTTATACTAGTTTATAACTGATTTCCTTTCTGATGTCACCATGGATGTTTTCATTATCCTTAGGAAAGTCTAATTATATTAAGATATTGGCTGTTTTTTTCTCTGGACTGTGTAACTTATCCCTCTGTGTGCATTGATGTCCTGTGGCTGCAAAGGCTGTGATTTTTGTAAGGCTGCTTCTCGAGCTGTGCAACCAGTGCCTGCATTTAATAAACTTCACTTGCTCCCGGTATCCTAAGCAGTGCGGCAACCTCCTGCTGGAACTGCAGATGCTGGGGGTGACAGTGAGGGACCTCTGCTCAGGCTGAGCCTTGCACCAGCCAGCGTGTTTTGTACTTTGTTGTCCCCTGGTTCCAGACAGAACGTACAGCTGCTGGAGCTGCCCCTCTCCTTTCCTTCCTGTCCTCTTCATTCCCCTACCTTGCACTTGTGTGGAACAGGTCAGTTCCCCGGCTTGCTCTGAAATCCGTCTTCTGCTGCCAAAAGCTGCTGTTCAGCTGCGTGCCTCTGGAAAAAGACTTCTTCACCACGGCTGTTTTGTTGCTTCTTACGTTTCTCATTTCATCTGAAAACACTCTCTCTTCCCATTCTTGTCCCTCTCAGCTTGTCTCATCTTCTTCCATTGTAGATATGAGCACTTGAGCTGGTTGTGAATTTTGATTAAACGTTTTCGTTCCTTAGAAAATGTTGGTGTAAAACAGTAATAAGTGTCTGTCTTAAACACAGCACTTCATAGAATTATTGTGGGAAAAGGAATGTTTTGCTGTCCAGCTGCCCAGAATATCCCTTAGCCTGCTGATTTACAGACACTCCTGGTGTAAAAGCAAGGGTTTGAACCTGAGGTTACTGTCAGAGCTTTTTTTTTTTTTTCCTTTTTTTTCCCTGTGGTTGTTAATCCTGCCTCCCAGCCGCTGCTCACCTGGGGTCAGTGCAAGGGGAAGGAGGGAGTATCAGTGACAGTGTAAGCTGGCTTTGTCCCCAACAGCCGCGCTGATCCGCCCGTGCCTTTACAGCCTGTCTGCAAGGAGAGGGAGCCCGAATGACCCTGCTCACAGTTAGGGGGGCAAAGGGAGAGGGGGGAAAAGGCTCTTGAGTTTGGAGAGGTTTTGATTTGTTTGTTCTCCTAAAGCTCTGAGGGAATGGGTGATCTACTGCATCATAATTAAGACAAATTCTTGCATGTGTTTAGCTTTGGAAGTCGGCGCGTGTGATAACCCTTTCCTGTCGAGAGCCTTCGAAAGGCACTGGAGGGTGACAGGATGGAGCTGGATAACAAGTTATGATGCAAGCACTAATGTTTAACAAAATCCTTGTAGATATGATGTGCTGGCCAAGTAATCACTTACGAAGCTGTGGGTTAGTATTAAGTTGTACTCGTGGTGCTGTGGATGCAGTATCACTTATAGCACGTGCAAGCTGAGGAAGGAAGGCAAGGCTTAGCAAACCGCTGGAGGGGATGTGCTAGGCTAGGATTTGGTACACCAAGGTTCAGACCCTCTCCTGCCTCTGTTGGTAAGTTATTCAGCCTCCTGCAGCTCCAGAAGGATGTGCCAGAGGGCTTTCTTTGTGAACCTTGGCCTCCAAATCTCAGAGAATGCCAGGAATCAGCCCTGAACCCCTTTAGAAGAGGGGGAGATGTGCAAGTGCGTGGGCAGGACGCCCGGGGGCTGTTTAATGTGGGAGAGTTGCCAGCCAAGGCACCACGAATCTGTGAGGTAGACCCAGGAGGCATCCAGCAAAATGGTCCGAAAGGTGGCTGGAAATGAAGACGTGCTCTGCCAGCTGGTGTATCTCCTGGCCCATGGAACGTGCTGCCACAGGGATCCATCTGCCTGGGGTAGAAATGTCTTCAGGTTGGAGTTAGATGTGTGGAGGCTAGATGCACTGATGCCTGTTGAATGCAGTGGTCTGGATTTATATTTCCTCTGGCAGAGGAAATCCCTAAACTGCTAAACACTGGGAGAGGGGGCATGTTTGCTTCTGGCAGCTGTCAGCGGTGGAATTTGGGCTTAGTTGGACCTCTCGTCTGATCTGGGGTGGTTGCCTCCAAGCTAGCTTGTAGAGGACCAGTTGAGTAACCTGGGGGAAGGGAAGCAGATGCAGAAATCGGAATGGTTTGCATTTCATCTGTGCTGCTCCGGAGGCAGAGTTGAAATGTAGGACATGTATTAGGGTTTGAGCTGTGAGTCAAGCCCTCACAGCCCTTGTTGTGGGATAACACAACGCCAAGCCTTGCTCTGTGGTGGGTGAAGGAGGTATAAATCATCACTGCTGCCAAATAGGATGGTTCCAGTTGCCTCTCACGTTGGCATCGTGAGTGCATTGCTGAAAACTGACCTAGCAAGAGGATAAATTTTCCTCCTGATCTTGACAGGGAAATATGGGAGGGAGGGAGGGGAAGAGGCCAGAGGGCCTGAGCTGCCCTTTCCGCAGCGTTAAGGGCTCGGGTTGTCTCCGCTGTTACCAGATGGCTCGTTCTCAGTTTGTGGAGCTGGCTCGTCTGCCTCTGCGCTTCGCGCCCGTGCGCTTCGCTTCCCCGGGCGGGAATGGGTGCCGCCGAGGGCGGGAATGGTTTTTTTTTTTACCAAAGGCCCCCCGAGCGGGGCGGCCTCACGGCCCGCGGCGCCTCACAGCCCGCGGCGCCCATGTGGCCTCGTGACGTGTGGCACCGCGCGGCCTGTGGCGCCCATGCAGCCGAGCGGGGCGGCCTCACGGCCTCGGTGCTCGTGTGGCCGAGCGGGGCGGCCTGCGGTGCCGCGCCTGCCTCGCCGTGGCGGTGAGGCCGTTGGGCCGGCGCGCTGTCCTCCCGCCATTCGCGAGCTAAAGAGAACGGCGGCGCTGGGCAGAAACCTATTGATCGTGCTGTAAATCAGAATACTAAAGGAAAGGAAAAAAACAGCCTGATTCTTGGGAATATTGGAGTCCGTCTCTCACCTCTTCCAGACCTCCTCCTGCTGCAGGCAGAACAGTTTTTCCGCTACCTCCTGTGGGCGCTTATGGTCCCAGTAGCAACATTTCTTGCACACAGAGACAATCAGCAGCATGGGCTGTAATATCACTGTTAATTCTTTTCACTTTTTATGTGTGCAAACGATGGGATATCTGGCGGGACTGCCAGAAGGTGCAGCCTTGCTTGGGAAGTAATCCCATCGCGAAATGGGACAGGCAAATCATGGGGAGTACAGGCTTGGGAATGGGCAATGGAGACTTGCCCCACGTGGAAGCCTTGGGAAAGGAAACGCAGAAGAGGAAAGATGCTCCTCTGGGGTGGGATATGGCAGGATTCATTGGGGCACAGACTGCAGCTGAGGAGCTGCGAGTTGTAGGACGGACTGGAGTTGGAGATTTGGGGGACGGAATGAATTGCTGAGCAGGGGAGGGACAGATGGAGAGAGATCTTGGAGGAAGGCCCAAAATTGCCCTATTCAGTACGTTTGGGAGAGTCATCGCGCCTCTCATTACACATATGTTTTGGGAATGATCCAGGGGAGGTTTCAACAGAATCATAATCTCAGTTTTTTTAAAAAAAGAAAAACCCCAAACAAAACCAGACTCATTATTTTGGGGTCATTTTTATCAGCACTGATTAGTTTTTAAAAGGAAAAATCTGTTGACTGTTAATATCTCTTGTTTTTCTTACCCTTCCGTTCTAAGAGGGAATTGTTGCCAGGCTGTGGATGAAGCTCAAACAGGAGTTTCACACAGATTCAGGACAGATGTAGAGGCAACCTAGGAAAAGTGGAACGGCAGGAAATGATGTTGGTCAAAACTGATATACTCAGCACAGCCAAAGCTCTCGAGCTAGTGAGTCTTTTTTCATAGCATGTGTTGCCCCAGTGCCAAAGACTGTTAATTTTTTTCCAGGGAACAGATGGAAAAAAAAAACTCTCTTGGGATGGGATATATCCCCTGTGCCTGGAGAGAAGCCTGTGTGTGCTCAGGAGAAGGGAGAGTAACACCTCTTGCTCTGCATATGTTTGGGTTAGCAGGGAGGCTCCTTGAGGATCCGGGCTATATTGGATCCTTGTTTGTCTAAGGTGCTTGGGGATGCTGAGGTCAGAAGAGCTTCCTCTGTTGCAGTGGGGATCTGTTATAATAACTGCTGTTTCTGCTGTTACAGGCCACACAACGATGAGATATTTATTAGGCTAATGAGCAAATTATAATTCAAAGCTGCAGGATGAGCAAAAAAAAAAATCTATGTTAGCTCCCAACTGGTAGTGGTTGTAGTATCAGAGTCACAGAATTCTTGAATTTTAAAGTTTTCCCAAGTGACCAGCCCTTGGATGAGATGCAGATATATACGAGTATGCTGTTATATTCTTATGCTTATAAATGTGTGTGTGCACTGCGGTCATGAGAAAAAGAATGAGGGAAAAAGCAGCCATACCTCATTTCCTGCCTTTTAGTATGTGAATTCTCATTCATAAAGCACATAGACGGGATATTTCTGTGCAATGCTTACAAGGTTTTTTCCTCTTTTTTTTCCACTCAAAGCAAATGCAGAAAACTTTGGCCATGCATTGAAATACAGCCGTGTTTCATTTGCAGAGTAACGCTGTGAGAGGGTACTAGGACGTGACCTGCCTAGTGCTCCTGTTCTGCATCACCCCCTGCACAGAGGGTGGGTTTTGTGTGTGTGTGTAAACTCTGTTGCCCTGCTGTCCAAGGGCAGTTTTGGATTCTGCCCTGTCTGGGCTACAGGCAGTTAGTGGCCTCAAGGTGAAACTCTCTTTCAGCATTTAGAGTTGAAGGCCTGAGTTCTGGCATCTTGCAAATGTATTAACATGCTTTCGATACATGAAAACTTGGAGTGCTTTCTTTTGTTTGTTTATTTTCCTTTCCTTTTTTTTCTCCCTTGCAGAACCCTTGACATAAGCTTTTATTGTAAGTTGGTTGTTAGGGCTGAGAATTTGCCACCGACTCCCTCTCCCCACCCCAAAACAAACAAATAAGTGGAACCATATGTAGTTGACTTCATGCTCCAAACAGCCTCTTAGGCTACTTCCTTATGAAATCAGCAGCTTTTTCTGTTTTGTTGTTTTCCTGAGACAAGCCAGACCACTCTAGGCTGTGTGGAGAAAGAAGACGTTTGCCCTTGTGATGACTCTGGTGTCAGCCATGAGCTCTACCCAAAGTGCCATTTTCGTGCAGCTCAAGGCACCACCAAACATCCTTCTTAGCTCCCTGTGTGAAATCAATTGCTATAGCAAAGATAGCGAAGAGGCTTTAAAGAGGTTCCTTTTTTCTTCTTCTTTTGTTTTTTTTTACCAAATTGAAACATTTAGGCATCTTTTAAAGCATACTTCTCAATGCAAAGCCAACATTCTTCTGTCAGTAGCTGTTTCTGGTTTGAACTCAGCATAAATCTTTTCTGATTGTACAGTCTGGTTCTAGACTATGAAGCAGCCTAAATACAGTGCCAAGTGATTTTAAACTCGCTGTTTTAATCTGGGCATCACTATCAACTTTCCACATGGTCTTACCAAAATCTCTAAAATCTATCCCTTTCTTCTTTTATCTCTGAAACCAGGGTAGTTCCTGGAAAACTCTCAAAAGATTTTGTGGGTTCAGTTGATTCTTGTAGGGGGTGCGCCCAGATCCTAATATTAGGGAAGTAAGGAAGCACCTTGTGACCCAGCACAAGGAGAAGATGAAGTGACAGAAAGTGACGAGTAACGGAGGAGCATCAGCCAGGGGATGCTATGGAGGGACCATGGTGGGAGGAAGGTTTTATGAGAAGGGGTGAGAGGGAAGGAGGTGCTCAGATCGAAGAGGAAGAGGGAACAGGGTGCAGAGGAAAGCAGTGGTTCACAGAAAGGTAGCATGAGTTGAGGAGCTGGAAGAAAGAAAAAGGAGAGAGTAAAGAACAATGTATGTTAAGGTCAATCACATGAATTTTACTTTTGAGGCATTAGCCTACATCTCTAAACTTGGGACAAAATGATTTTTTTTTAATGTCTGTTACTAACCAGTCTTTTTTTTTTTTGAGTAAGAAGATGTCTAAAAATTGCTCCTAAGGTTATACTGCCCCAGCCTCCTGATAGCATCTTTCTCTAGGATGTAGCCACTTGAATTTTGGAAAGTGTTGATGGCTCAGTGTGTCCCTTTGCCAGGATGTGTCATGGTGACTAACGTTATTGTCTCCTGTTCCCTCTATATTTTTTGTAAAGAATTTAAGTAAAAATTGAAGGTATTGGATGTGGCTTTGCTTTTAATCTTTAATAAGTAATGTCTGTGACTTAAAACCCAATCTGATACATCTCTTGTTGTTGTTTAAATCACGCTGGCAGAGGTTCTCCTTTCCCTGCTCTCTGCTGTGACCTGTAAGAGCTTGGGTGGTTTGTGAGGGAAATTACACAGGGATGGCCAGGGCTGATTGGAAGCTGGGGGTTTCTTTTACTATTATGGTGCCAGACCACATGGTTAAGTCACAAAACAATGATTTTTCAAATGGAATGTTTAAAACTTTCCATTTTGAAAGACACCCATTCTAAAAATAAATAAAAATGATAATAAACATTACAACCTGCCCATAGGTGAATGCCTTGAAAAATTTAATGGTAGAAAATATTTGTATCTTTTTTTAACTGGACAAATATTTTGAAGCACAACCTTGCACAAATTTCTGCAGTGACTAGCCAGGCCGTGGAAAAGCAGAGAAATCTCTTCACCCAAACCCACAGATTTAGTTTAAAAATATGGAAAATACAGGCAACTCCTGGGATTCTGTGTTACAAAAGGCTGTGGAGTAGTTAGCTTCCAAAGGGGTCTGGTTAGTGTTCTGAAGACTAGCAACATTAATAACTGTTTCTTCTAAGATTATTAATGAAGAGAAAGAGGCCTTTTGCTTAATGTATAGTGGTTGTCTGCAGAGCCAAGCAAACAGAAAGGCTTTGGGGTCCGGCTGCCTCGAGCAGGGCCCCATCAGGCCGGTGGCCTCTGCTTCCAGAGGCGGCGGCAGCGGCCGCGGGCTCCCAGGTGAGACGGACCAAAGACCTGATGTGCTCTGACAGCTCCAATATTTTGCTTTTATCTCCTCCTCCGTTGTCTGCTCATTTCCTTCAAAGGGTGACAGCCCTGTGAAATCTCCCGGCAGCGGTGGCATTTTTTTCTCCCTTGAAAGTTGGAAGGGGCAGGGGACACGAGGGGAGATTGTGTTTTTCTTCTTTTTTTTCCCCTTGTTTTAAAGCTTTTATTTGGCTTGTTTTTTCCTTTTTTATTTTTTTACTGGAGAAAATGCAGCTTAGAATTTCAGTCTGTTTCTTTTTTTTTTTTTTCTTTTTTTTCTCTCTCCCCTTCAAGAAATTCCTGTGAAAGGATCAGAAGAATGTTTTTAATATTATTTTTTTTTTCCACATGTGCGATGCTTCTGTATTTTGAGTCCTAATCACTTAGGTGAAAAAGAATAAGTAAATTATATATTGAACTGCTAACTGGTGCTGAGGCCTTGCTGTTTCCATGGCAACGGGGCTGGAAATAGCTGCCGGTGACATCAGCAGGGTACAGGTAGAGCCGGATCCAGCCGTTTTCCCCTAAATAAGTGCGGGCGGCGGGCGCAAACATTGCTCCGGCGAGCGGCGTATGCAAAGCACCTCGGCACGGCAATTAACATATGCAAATAGGGCCGCCCGCCCGGCGCGGGGAGCGGGAGCCGTGCGGTGCCGCAGCCCAAAGGGTTCGTCCCCCCTGCACCGGGACCACCCTTGTCCTGCTCCCCCACCTGCATTTCGGGTCCTTCCCGCCTGTCCCGCAGGAGCGGAGGCGCTTTGGGGAAGTTGCTCCTCGGCCGGTCCTTCTCCCCTGGGGCGCGGCGGTTGCCCCCGTTGTGCGAGTTGCACCTTGATTCAAATTGTTGCCCACGATCTTGCAAAGCGCGGGGAGGGAGCTTTGCAGAGCTCCGCTTGGACACCATTGCTTTCTGATGATGGATAAAAGACCTGGTAGGTTGTTCCTTTATTTTATTTTTCCCTCTGGTGTTTCTTCAGGTTTTGTTTTGTGGAGGATTTGGTTGTTTCTCTTTTATCTTTGAGATGCCAGGAATGTAAACTCTGCTCTCTTCTAGCATTGCTGAAGGACAAGTGGGAGATGTAAATGAATCGGTGCATATGTGCAGTCAAAACCTTAATTGAAGGGGTGAATGCGGTGAGCCTTTAGCAGAGGCCCTCTCCACTCAAAATATTAATTACTTGTTGAAGTAAATACATGGTAAGCAAAACAAACTAACCAATCTGAATGAATATGAGTATTCGCTTTTCCTCATAGAGTGGGAAATGGAGATCCCACCTGAAGCTCTCTCTGTCCTGCATATAGACATTTACCCCATTCATTTGTGGCAGGGACTGTCTAGCACCAAAACTTGGGTAGACAAAGGCAAGGTGAAAGCGAAGAAGAACAAATCTCCTTTCAGTTGTGGAAGTGAATATCCCTTTGCTAGCAACAGATCAGATCAGATCATCCACTTCCGTGATAACACAGTCGATGTGATACTGCCGCGTGTGTTCTGGTGTCTGTGTCCAGTGTAGATTTACCTGTCCCGAATGATTGCATTTCCATCATTTTCCTGAAAAGATAGGCCATGTGTCTCATTGTTGAGATGATTTCTCTCTTTCCCATATTGTACATCCCAATAACATGCCTGTGTCCTTTCTTGGTTCTACTAGACCTGAGCATAGTCCAGGTAGCATTAAAGAGCTCCTCTTTTTGCATGTACCTGCCAGAAATTTGTAGTGGTTGAATTCCCATCTCATTTGTTTACAAGAGCTGCGCAAGCTGTCACATTTGGGTCTTCTTGTTTGCAAAGTGATTTCTGGTTCTGGTAATATAGCTGCTACTCTTCTGCAACCGACTGTATTTTCCCATGTATTTGGGGGTAGGTTTTCCCAGAATTAAGCACCATTTTTCTGGCCTGGTCGCAACCAGAAACACTTGGAAGCTTGTCCGCTCTAAAGACGCCAAGGTGCAGCAGCAAGCGGGGCTGTTTGTGTGCAGCCCTGCCCGCCTGCCCATGGAGGCTGCTCCTGTTCCGAGCACCCTCTCCAAGAGCCTGCCCGTTGGTGCATCCCATGCCCGCTGTGCCTGCAGCGTCGCAGTGGAGGAAGGTGCTGGAGAGGAAGGTGCTGGAGTTTCAGCCGCTCTCACAGAGCTGGCACTCTCAGGAAGGGTCTCGTGCTGCCTCTTCCCTTTCGTCAAAGCAGATGAGCTCAAAGTGATATTTTGCATTCAGATGTAAATGCTTATCTTTCTTACAGGCATAAAGACTTCCAGTGTTTATAATGAGAAACCTGACACAGGGCAATGGATAGGGAGTTCTGTTAGGTGCTGTGGCTCTCTGAGTGTTGTTTGTAGATAGCTGCGCTGCAGGGACCTCCTATCATCCTTCACAGCCCAGCAGTGACCTGCAGACCACAGGTCAGGTACTGCTGTTCTCAGGCCTTATCTATACTAGGAAAAGGAAGACAAATGATGCATAGTTTATCGTCGTATTGTAAGGCTAAATGACATTGTGTATGTGTGTGTGTGTGTGTGTGTGTGTGTGTGTTTTAAGAGTTTGTTCTGAATGTGTTGCACTGGTACTGCTGCTGCCAGCGGTGAATTAACTCACCTGGTTTTGTTAGTGTAGATGAAGATAAATATATATGGAATACGGAATATGAATCCTACCTTTATTAAGTCCTCATTGTGGAAGCAGCTGCAAACATTAGCAGCTCTTTCTCCGTCTCTTGATAGGCTGTTCTGAGTCCTTTCTATGGTGGCTTCCAACAAGGTTTTCTTCCCTAACACTTGGTCTGTAGGCAGTGCTACAGAGAAGTTAGTAGATGAAGATAGGACAAGGTCCAAAACTTTGCTGACAAAAAGGAAACCTTGCAATGTGTTCCTCATGAGTGCCAACCCAAGTGAGCTCTCCTGCCAGTAGTAATGCTGGGAGAGCAGTCTGGGATAATCTGTGGACTATCAAGTGCGAGGGTCGGAAGTCTGAAGAGCAGAAGCTCCTACCACCTCAATGACTGAGCAGTCCTGAAAGCCTAGGCTTGAGATGCTTTTGTGTGTTAAGTGAGCGCTTGGAAGATGTTTCCCCTGCTTAAACATACTGCGTTCAGAGATGGCACAATGTGTAATGTATTAAAATTAGCTCTTCCATCTCAAGGTGCTTACAACTATTAACACCCATAGAGTTCCTCACAGTTTTCTTAGGCCTCCTATTTCTTTTACACCTGTCTTCTAGAGCATGGAATCTCTGAGCCAAAAAGGGACATTGTTTTGTCATATGAACATGTTGCTAGGGTGAGCGAGAGTGGCCCAGCTGAAGGCTCACGCTTGAAGCTGTTACAGGAGGCTTCAGTGACAGGTATTGAGGTGGTGAGCCGTGGGAGACCGAGGACGACAGAAAGTAAGCCCGGATGACTTTTCACTCCTTGCTTCCTCCTCTGTTTTTCTCCCAGTTCGCTTGGTCTTCATGGAAAGGAGACGCTGTTCTCAGCTGTCCAGTATGTTGTTCCTGGTCTCTGGGAAGGTGTAGTACTTGTAGGAGGGGTTATGTAGCGTTTGGGAAGGCTAAGGGTTTGGGAGGGTAGGGTTTTATGGCCTTTGGCACGGAGGCTTGCGCAGGCCCTGAGAGCCCAGCGGCCGCCATTTCGGCATTGACATGGCCGGCTTCTGGAGCTGCGGTATCACAGACAGGCACAGACCGGCTCCCAGGCACCCGAAAAACCTCCATTTGTTTTTCCTTTGCCACCATGGAGGACATGGAGGGAAGAGGACAGGCTGCAGGACTCAAGGCGTGAGGGGCACAGGTGGTCTCCAGGGGTCAAACGCCAGCGAAGGAGGTAGCGGCTGGAAGGAGTCAGGCCCTGTTTAAAATGGCTGCTGCCGCATTCAAGGGGCCATTTTAAGTGTCTGTTATCCTGCTCTCTCTTAAGGATGTAATTTGAATGAATGTGAAGCCAAAAAAATGTTAGATTTGAGTACAAATCTGTTCTGATTTGGGGATTCGTCTGAGTCCTAACAATGCATAAAGTGCTGTAGAATGAGAGGTGATATATTGTGGAAATGTAAGATATGAATTTTATATTTATTACTGACTTGGCAGGGTGCTTTGCACATCGCCATTCTGGTACAATTTTGATTAGATTTTTATGCTGAGCATCAGAGAAACACTGTTTGTGTGTATGTATTTCTCGCTGCCTTTTGCGCTTCTCTTTGCTGATAAGGAGTAGCCTGTGCTGATGAAAGATATGGGGTGACAGTCCGTGGGCTGTAATGCTGCAAGTGAGGCAACCAGGGTGGAAGACCTGCATGGACATGGAGCAGAGCACTCCCAGCCTGAGGAAGACAGATCTGTTTCCGTATCTTTCCTGCTTCCTGAGGCCTGGAAGAGTTCACTGGGCCGCCGCAGTTTTGGTGGTGGTGACACGTGTGGGGACTTGGTTCGGTGCTTGTGTGTGGGGTCTTGAGTCCATGTGCTGCTCCCATTTTCACAAGCCAGTTTTGCTTAAAGCCAGCCTGTGCCAGCACTAAACTGGCACTTTAGGAGATAAAATTAATCCGTGGCCAAAGTGCTGTCTGCTTGCTCACGGATACTTGTTTTTGCTGAATTGGTAAGCATCAGGAAAAAAACCTCACTCCACAGCCTACCTTACAAAGTTAGGGTTCAGGGACAGTGGGAAATGTGTTCTGTATATTTATATGAAGTTGTTTACACAACCTCTGTCTTTTCTGTAGAGGCCTTTGCAGGAATTAATGCATGTGTTCCTACCAGCTCTGTGTCAAAAGTAGTAGTGTCCTCATCTTACGTCCTGCCTAAAGAACTGTATTGTGTAGTGCCGGGGGGAGCCGAACGTCTGTGTCACACCTGGGAGCGGAACCCAGAATTCGGGATGCTCAGTTCAGCAGCCAGTACCCAAGGAAGACAAGAGAGGAGGAGGAGGAGGAATGATTTTCATACTTATTTAAAGATTTATGTGCTTGTGCTGCATCTGTTTCTAGAGATGAACCTCTTCAATGTGGCACTTTTCATTAGAATAAGTGTCTTCAGAAGGGGCTTAAAAGGATAAAAATGGGGTAGTAGCTCTCTGCATCTTCACCACAAACCACATTACAGTGGCACTGCAGAAATGCATTTAGCTTGTGGCATTTGGTGGAACCAAAGGGTTTGACTAAATCTGATATTGGCATAACAAAATGTATGAACAGATGATTGCCAGCAAGTTGATTTACCCTGATCAGATTGTAACTTGTCATCTGGGCTGTAGTAAATGACTCCGTGCTCCTTCTTCATCACAGTAAGAAGTAAAATGTTTGCTTAAACCGTCAGGAGGTTGGTTGGTTCAGTGTCACTGTGACTCAGCTGACAAATGGTGACTGGTTAGTCATGGTAACTCAGCTGCTTACTTCTGTGCTTGCACATCTTGGACTGCTTTCGATGGGTAGCTATTGCACGTGGAAGGATAAGCAGCTGAACCGAAAAGCTTCTGGGTTATAATCGCCCTCCTCCCTGCTAGTCCAGGTAGAAGCAAATCCGTGTGCAGAGCTCCTGGCTGCTGGAGAAAATAGAGAAAGGATTTATCTCTATCTTAAAAGTTGCTGGCCTTCCAAGGTAAATCCCTCACCCTTACCAAAGCTGTGAGTTCTCCTTGTAGTTAAAGTTTGAGCAGGAAGTGGACAGGGCTTAAGGTAGCGTTGTGTGGGTTAGCAGTTCAGGCTGTGACCTCCGGCAGCTGGAGATTGACTCCTGGAAGAAAAGGCGGAGAAATTGCTCCATGTCGAGAGCCAAGCAGGCCTGCCAGGCACCTGTGTTGAGTCGCTCCTTGCCGCAGCCCTGTGCATTATCCAGTAATAACGTGTGAGATTGCGAGGCTCTGGGCTGCACAACCCCTCTAACCTTGGCTTACAGGTACTCAACCCGCCTCCCGAAGCCGGAGACGATGTGAGCTGGGGCCTTGGCGCCTCGGGAGGCAGCACCGCTCGCCGTGCAAAACCGCCACGCGCCTGAGCTTGTTTATGCAGCAGAGCAGCGCGCAGGAAGCTGGCGTGTGGGTTTACGGCTCCCTAACTGTTCCGAGCTGCTTTGTGTGGGCATTTTTCATATGCAATTAAGAGCTAAGCCGCTCGCTCCAGCGACGGGGAGGAAGAGCGGCTACAGCGTGAATTGGAGCCCAGCGGGCTGCATGCGGCAGCCTCGTCTGGTGCCTCCTCCCCAGGGCAAACAAGCCCGTAGGTAATTCCTGGTTTTCCGAGGAGAGTGGCTGGGCCAGGAGCTGTGTGACGAGCAGGGCTGCGTTGCTGGCTCAGGCACAACCAGGGAGCAGTCGGTCAGGCCCGCCGTGCGCCCCGCGTAGGAAAGGGGGAAATGCTTGTGGAGGGGGTTAGCCGCCAGAAGCAGGGACAAGGTGACCTGAGCTCGGGGTGCTCTGGGGCTCCCAGGCCTGCTCTGCTCCTTGCCCAGCCGTGGGGCCTCTGCAGAACCCCCTGCAGCCGGTGGGTGCCGGAGGAGGCAGGGGGAGCGAGTGCTTCCCGCTGCTGAGCTGGCATGGGGGCAGCCCGGCCTGTGCCCCCGCAGCCCGGCCTGCACCCAGCGCTCGGCCTCCTTGGCCGCCCTCCAGACTCCTTCTTCGCTCCTGTCCCTGGGTGTCAGCGCCCTGGCCAGGCAGGTGCCCCTTTCTCGTGCCTGGGGAGGGCGGCAGCCTGGGGAGGCCGGAGGCCTTGGCCTCTGAGCCCTCCTGCGCGGGAGCGCGGCCTCCTCCCCGAGCTGCCCGTGTCAAGCGCGTGTTTGAGCTTGCGCTAGTCTCCTGGACACCTTCCCGGTGAGTTTTCCAGAGAATGACTACAGATGAAATGCAATTAGACACAGATGGACGGGGGCTGGGGGAGGGGCGGGAGACGGGCGAGTTTGGAACGGGGGAAGGGAAGGGATGAATGGAAAGGCGCGAGGCAGAGGCTGGTGCGCGGGGCACAGGGGCGCTCGGGGATCAGAAGCCTCCATGGGGAGACGCTTGCTGGGGCCAGGAGCCCTCGGAGGTTTCAGTGCTCTCAGCTGCTGCCGCCGCCGCTGTTGTGATTGTGTGAGAGCCAAGGGAAGCAGCAGGCGTGTCCCCGGGATGATTAATCATGTATGGCAGCGGCGCGGAAGGCGAGCGCGGGGCGCGCACCGAGGCCAGCACCGCCGCGGCCCCGTGGCGCACGGACGGGAGCCTCTCCTGCCCCCAGGTGCAGCCCTGCGGGAGGGCTCCCTGTCCCGCGGGAAGGAGCCAGCAGGGCTCCCTGTCTGTCCCGTTGCCTGGAAGCTTGGGACTTCAAACGTAAATCTCTTAGGTCGGAGGAAGAATGAGAAAAATGTGAGAGCGGGGAGCTGAGCTGGTCCAGGTGGGAGGAGAGGCCGTCCTGACTGAGGCTTTAATTAGCAGGGAGCGCGGAAGGAATAAAAGTGGGTTTGGCAACAGCAGGCTCCGAGCGCTTCCCAGTTGGAGAGGTGGGGACAGGGCACAGAGCAGCCCAGATTGCTGCAGATGTCCCTTCGCTTCAGGACTTGTCAGCCCTGTCTCTCCCCTGCGCCTGGCACTAGCTCAGAAACCTGAGATTTGAACGTGCACTGGTGTGGCTTGGGGGCAGGGATTTTGTTTGTCTGTTTGCAGTCTTGGGAGGCTCTGGGCTTTGACTTCTTTAGCTTTTCTTCAAGGCAATAGGGACTAGAAACCTGCTTTTCCCACACCATTTGTGAGAGGTCAGACCACTGCACAAAAAGGAAAAACAGAAGATGAGTGTCAGAAACTTGCCAACTGTCCCGAGACACACGATTAAAGCAGAAGTGCTGGCAGGCCTGCAACCTCTAACCAAGTTCCTCAGTTTAATGGCCATGACCTGCAGTGCTCTGCACACAGGTGTCCCCCTCTCGATTTCTCCTGTGAGCATCAGCAAAGCTCCCCTTTCCTCTGCATCCCACCTCCAAGGGTAAGGCACCATTTTTCTTGCCATCACTGTTATTTACAGCGGTCATCATTTTTTTTCCCTCCCTTAGTCTTGAAAACCTCCCTTCTGTGATTTCTAACAGTTTTTGGGGAGCTGTGTACTGCAAGAGAACTGTTTGCTTGTTATTTTCTTGCCTCTTGTTGACATCTGCCTGGCTCTGCATTTGTTCAGGCGGCCTTAGTGTATTGCTCTCTCCTGTTTGCTGAGGTGGGATCTCGGAGCTTATTTTTGGAGAGTTGCTTGGGCGTGCTGCGCTGGGTTTGTTCCTGGAAGATGGTGAGCGAAGGCTGTTTATAACCGTTAATTTTCCATGTCCCGCTTGCTCGCACAGTTCAGAGTGGTGGCCAGAATCCACAATGGTTTTTTTATCCTTGATATTAACCATGCAGCTAAATATTTCTATTACAAAGAGGATCGGAGTAGGGCATATGAATGGGTCAGAAGCAGGTCAGGGCTGGAAGAGATTTCCCAGGACAGAGCAGGGCTCTGTTGGGAAAACTCATGCGCTGCAGGGAGAGGTAAGGCAAGAGGCCTACAGGTGAAGTTAGGGACATGTCTGCAGTAGCGTTTGAGCTCCCTGGATTAGGAAAGCAATGTAGTTTTCCAGCCAGAACTGAAACATTTTAGTGGCATTAGGATCTGACGGAGCCAAGAGCTGGAATAAATACTTAATGCTGCTCCCTGTGAGACCTCTCCTCGCAGGCAGTAGTCATGGAAAACGGGACAAAACAGAAGTGGCTTGCTGAGTTAGTGGCTAGCGCGTCTGTATCCCGGGCTGTTTGCAGCGAGGTGTTGTCCTGGCCCCGTGAGTTCGGCAGCCTCCCTCGGCGCCGCTCCGTGGCCGGGGAGGCGGCGCGGAGAAGGGGCGGGAAGCAGCCGGCACGCGCGCCAGCCGAGCGCGGCGCGGGCGCTGCGGGCGCCACGCGGGGCGTGTGGTTGGGCTGAGGTTTGCCCTGGGTCCCTGGAGTACTGTGCTGGCGCGTGGGCCGTCGGAGGGACGGCGGGTAGGGCTGCCCCTCTTCGGCTCCAGCTGATCTGAGCCAGGCGCTTGGGAAAAGGAACAGGTGCCTCCACCCAGCTGCTCCGAGCGACTCTTCTCCTCTTCCCCAAGGGACTGTCTGTCTGTGTGGTGTGTGAGGATGGAGAGCAGGCGGAGGGCGTCCCTGCCTGCCTGAGACCTGTGGAGAGTTGCTGCTGTCCCTGGAAGCTCCTGGTGAGCGCATTTGTTACGGCGAGGAAGAGTGAAGGGACAGCTCGTCCTCCGTCTCCCCTCTTCCCATTCATCAGGGTGGCAATGGAAGCAGGGAGCTCCTGCTGAGGCCTCTCTCATGGATATGATTTAAGGGAAAAGAAAAAAATGGGGCCAGGGAGGCATGATTTGCTACCTCGCTCGCCTGCCTGACTGATGGGCAGCAAGAGGAGCGTGTTGCCAACTGGCGGGCGCTGCCGCCATGCCTGGACAGGGATATTGATGTGATGGGGAATAACGATCCCCACTGAGCTGCCGCGGGTTACCGAGGCCCTTTCCAATGCTGGGGATCCCACTTGGGGGACCACGAAGGCCCTTCCCAGTGCTGGGGATCTGAAGCGGAGCGTGGTGAGGAGAGGAGGTGCAAACCAGCCTGGGGGTCACGTCTGTGTCGCGGGGGTCTGGATGTTGCCAGGGACAAACGTGGCGGCCGCTTCCTCTTTGGCCCTCTGCGTTCGGGTGGTTCTGCTGGGAGACGGGGCCGCCCGAGAGGCCCTTGTGCCGTCCCGGGCACGGCGGCGCCTCCCGGCCCGCACGGCGACTGCTGCTCGGCAAGGGGGAGCAGCCGCGGGTCCCTCGGGGGCCCTGTGGCCTTTGGAAGGTGGCTTGGCGAGAGGCGCCCTCCCCCGGTGCGGGATGCTCCCCGACAGCATAACGGGAGCTTTGGGAGATGGCGGAGCCTGGCAGCCGCCTCTCATTCCCCCAGCTGGCAACCAGGAGGTGTGCGGCGGTTGCCGGGGCAATGGCGGGAAGCGGCGCTCGCTCAGGGAAGCTGCTGTGTGGGAGCGGGAGCAGGAGTGGGAGCGGGAGCGGGAGCGGGAGCGCTGGAGCTCCTCCAGGCGCAGGGGCAGCCCCTGCCCCTGCCCTGCCACCGAGGATGGCGCCACTCGCCTCCTCGCTGCGTCTGCCGGGCTCCCGCACCACGTGCGGGGTGTCTGCCCCTGCCTCGCCGTGCAGTGTCCCTGGTGTCCCTTCCCTCCACCTTGACCCGCGCCTCCAGGAGCTCCCCTTCCGTGTGGAGGGGAGAGCAGAGAGCGTTGCCGCTGTCCCCCCAGGCAGGGGATGGCGTTGGTGCTGCCCGCGCCGAGCGCCTTCTTCCCGGTGCGGGTGCCCCTTTCCTTCCCGCCTGTGTGGGGGGCATTGCTTGCGGGCTGGGGGCGCTGGGCTCCCTGGCTCCGCAAACGAGGCCTCCCAGCCTTAATGTCTTCATATTAAAGGTGACCTACAAAGGAGGGAGAGGAGGCAAAGCAAAAAAAAAAAAAAAAGGAAGCAAAAACAAAACAAAACAAGAAAGCCTTGTGTTTATGTCCCTTTTCCAGGGTCTCTTTATGATGTAAAAAGCACTGAACGTGGGGCTGGGGCTTTTTTTTTTTTTTTATCCCTCTTTGCTTCTCTTCTTCCCAGCATG
>JAVCKT010021436.1:0-16677 GCA_032273925.1 Rhynchotus rufescens
TCTTCTCTTCTCTTCTCTTCTCTTCTCTTCTCTTCTCTTCTCTTCTCTTCTCTTCTCTTCTCTTCTCTTCTTTTTCTCTTTCAGATTTTGCTCCCCAGTAGTGGGGAATAATCCTCTCCACTTTTTCATTTTTTTTTTCCAAATGACAACTGGGATTTTCAGGAAATCACTCAAGTCCAGTGCTGAGGTCTTAAGAAAAACAAAAAACCCCACATACTCCTACCTCATGAGGAAAATGACAAAAACTGAAAGTGCTAAGGACTGGTTAAAAATGTCTCTCTCATGCAGAACCAGATACTACCATAATGCTCATCAAAATCCATGAAATAAGAAGGAGAGGCAGATTTAGGACAAAATTACAGAATTTGGTCATACTGTTTTACAAATGTAAGCTAGTTAGAATACTCACCATGATTGTACTGGTTTACTTGCTCAACAAATGAAATTTGTTGGAAAACAAATGTTGGAAATGTTGGAAAATTCTTTTCTAACATAAGGAAGTTTGAAATGCTTGAAAGTGGGCTTTTTGCCAAAGGAAAAGATAAAATAAAAGCAAAGCTTTAGAAAACCTAGACCACATGGGGAAGATATTTTGTTCGCAACAATTTCAAGGGAGTCAGCATTTCACTCATATAAACCTATGTATTAATGAGAATAATGAGAAAATAAAGCCACCTTCATTATTCTCCTCCCATGTCATATGCAAACTCAGTTTACCTATTCCACCAGATGTGTCTTTAACAGGAAGAAGGTATTTTTCTCTAATTTAAATAATTGAAGTCCAGAGGAGAAAATCAAGAGTGAGGCATTTGTCAACAGGGCTGCTGGATTGCCTAGAGCCTTATCTCGAAACAACACTAAGCTTTTAACACCCTTAAAAATTAGATAAAATTCCAGCCTAGCAGAAAAGATCCCTCCACAAGATATTCAAATTAATTCTTCTTTCTTTCCTTCTCCATGCACTTGCAAATCAAAATAAACACAATACCATTCACAGTTTTCCATGGGAAAAAGATAAAGACCACAACCAAAGAGTCAACAGCCCAATGGGCTTGAGGCTTCACTCTGAATGCCAAAGGTTCAATCCTTATGGCATTTGATTTAGACTAGGGTCTTGAACCATTTCTTTCTAGGACCTACACTAAATAGCACAAAACATCAGATCACTGATGAAGCCTGAAGCTGACGAGCACCAACCCCTTTCATATATTGACTCATAACTCTCATCCTTGACAAAAAAGGCTATGCACAATTCAAGACCAATCCTTTTATTTTTAAGGAAGCAACATATTCAAGCAACTTGCCTGTATCTGACTTGGCAGAAAGCATCAGTACTGTTAAAAAGGATAAAGGATAAAGGATAAAGGATAAAGGACTGTGAGCAAGCCACTAGCTCTAAAGCCTTTCACTGGTTTTACCAGTTTCTTAGTAGGCTTTGGGAAAATGGACCACATCTTTAGACAGAGCTTTTGGCACTAGTAAATGCTCAGCCCAAGCAGTCCAAGAGGAGTCTTCTGTCCTGTGAAGCAACTGTGGTGGGGCCTGCTGAATTAACCCCACTGAAAGCAAAGCAACTGCCAATTTGGGAACCTGTTGAGCAGTGTGAGCACCTCAAAGTTCAAATAAGAGAAATGCAATAGCATGGGTCTCTACAGGAACAGGCTTGGAAAGGACCTGTAAGGTTTATTAAGCAGCACTCATCACTCTTATTTTAGCACAGCGGTGGTAAAAGGACATTTTATAGCCCAGTGATCCAGTCTACAAGGGGCCTCAAATGTGCAAGAAAACTCCTGTCCCTTGGGAAGAAATCACCCTTTAGCTGTGAGAGAAACCACTTCTTCTTATTGAGCAAAATGTTGGGAACTCTCCTCCCATGCAGAAATGAGACAAGGCTCCAATTCAACTGAAGATACCAAGAGGGTACTAACATGTATGTCACTGCTCTACCATATTCTCTTTAAAGCGATCTTTAACATTACACACACGAAACTTGCAACAGAGCCATATTCGTGCTTGCAAATCAGAGAGCAGGCTCCCAAGTGGCATGCACATGGAAACGTGCCACCGAGATCACAAAGTCACAAGAGAGGCTCTCACAAAATCTGCCCCGCGTGCCTAAATAGCTGTTGAGAAAGTGCTGAGAATTCTTTCTAAACCTATTTCTGAGACTATTCACAATTCAGCTAAAGGAGACTTACTTCAGGCTGTTTATCACACAATGCAGGATCTTTTTCAGTAACTAGTTGCTAGGAAACAGTTCCCTCTTTATCAGCTATTCCTATGTATGTTAAAATAAATGCATTCTGCTATAAAATCTTACCAACATTTTATTGGCTCCTAGAAGGTAAAGCGATAACCATCTTTTATTGAAAAGCTGAAGAATACATTAATGGAAATTTCATTATATCTCCAGGGCTGGGTGTTTCTTTTTTACACTGCTGCCCTGTCAGGTCTTGTTATTTTCACAAAGGTCTGACAATCATGGGGTCATATTTGTTAGCTGCTTGTGACAACATTCAAAAAGAGCACTATATATCACCAAAACAGCTCACAAACTGGCTAGTCACATTATTTATTATGAGCCACACATGTGACAAATTATTTAACTCAGTGACTCCTAATAAGTCAAAGAGCAAGCAATTAGCTAACGCAGTATGAGGGCTGTTTGTGGCAATTTATAGATGCTCTCAAGCTGTCACAGCACTTCAAAGTACCATTAGGGGGGAACCTCTTAATGACTCACTTGAGATGACAAGCATTACACAGCACACATGGCAGCGCTGGATTTGGCAGCCTATCCTGTTGCAGGAGGCTTCCTCCCCTACCCCAGCAGCTGTTTACGTGTTTGCAGTTTGCGTCGCTTGCTTGAGAGCTGGAAACGTGGAGATCAAGGCACTGTGCTGCGCCGCAGCGGGGCAAGTGCAGTTCAAGCCTGCATGGATTCAGCACGGTAATTTGGGGGTTGGTTTCCTATAAGGACTTCAACTTCCATGAGATTCACATCCGTTCCAGATCTGGGAAAGTTCAGGGCCAGATCCATGCGCTGGGACTCAGAACAGCTTCTAATGCTCAGTTTCTGTTTTATCAAAACACATTCTAGAAGTTGGAAGCTCTATTACATTTCCCTCTTTACATCCTATTGAAAAGTAAATGTATCCCCTCCTCCTGCTCTGTCTTCTCTTACACGGCCCGTGGCACTGAGTTAAACAACCTCCTAGCTGTATCAGAACCAGGCACCTCAGCAAATCGTGGACTAGTGCTCAAGCAAAGAGGGTGTGCAGTAAAGCTAGTCTGGCGGCTACCCATTCATTCCAATGCAGTGACAGTGAGTGATGAGTGTAGGAATTAAGAATAATCAGATGACATAAGGTTAAAAAAAAAAAAAGAGATGCTTAGCAGATACTCCGTGCTGGAGAGCAGTGGAGGTGAAAAGGGAACTCCACAAAGGGCTAATTAAATGATTATTTTCTAGAAATGCCAGGAGATAAAACAGGGATTAGACAGAACACGAGAAAGAATGAATGTATTTAAAAAGCCACCAGCAGCCCAGTCGCTGTACCTGTAGCTATGATAGCATGACATAGCTATGTCTGGAGAAAGACAAAATTAATCAATGGGAATGAATGGGTGACACTGAGAAAACACAACGTGCTGCCACAATTGGATACGACTGTACTATTTCAGGAGGGGAGGCAAGGGCAAAAAAGCAGATGTCAGGCTCACATTCGGATCTGTCACACCAAGCCATCCGTGCAAAGGCTCCCCCACACAGCAAGACATGCAGCAGGAGCAGTTCAACCTCTCCGTGCCACCCACATTCTTCCTTAAAACGCCTCAACTCGCTGCTTGCGCCTCAGCCGTCCGCAGCAGCCCCAGCTGTATTAGAGCAAATGGGCTAGTTTGGAGAGCTGGAGGGGGAATTACCTGCACAGAGGCATGCTAACCTCTGTCCTTTGCAACGCAGTGACATCATCCCCAAGACTGTGTGCTTCTGATACGACATCTGACTTTCAGTGCAAATGCTTAAGTTAGTACGCTGTACAAAAGCGTTGGAATCCTCCTCAGTATAAAACCTGTAAACTAATATAATTTATGAGAGCTAATGCAAGAAATAGAACGTGATCTTTAGTCCATGAGAGAAGGCTTCTATTTCCAAGCTTGAATTTACACATTGAGATTGATTTAATAGGTGAGAAGGAAAAGCTAGAAACTATTTTAAGATCCTGGAGTTCCAATAACAGAAATATCTTTATGTATAGTGATACGACACATTTATCAAACTTACTAAAGTAGTAGTTCCTGCTTTGGGAAAGAAAAAGCAATGAAAAAACCAAAAACCTTCAAATCTTCATATAATAATGTAACAATCTTCAAATAATAGGGCTTTTTTTTCCAGCCAATTTTCATTGCAGAACTTAACTACCTGGTATTTCATCAATCTTCCGGCACCTTGTCCTTTTTTTTTTTTTTTTTTCCCCTTCTGGTATCATTTCGTCTTTGTTAAGGTTTGCTTTTCTTCCCATACATTTATGCCATGCTACTGCATTTTTCAGAAGTTACAAAGTAGACCTATCTGAACACCACACCAAAGATCATTTTGCTGCATTAATGTAACAAATAACCCATCGATCACATTTTGTGTATTGATGAATGACTTATGCTGCTATTCTAACCTATAAAAACTGTTATACTCTGAAGGAAAAGCATTTCTAGACACGTCAGGTTTGGGGAGGGGGAATGGGGGAGGCTCCAGCTTGTGTTTGGCAGGGGAATGGCAAGAGGAAAAAGGAAGAGGTCAGGGATTATTTTTTTTTTAAAGGCATTTTTAAAATTAACCAGTTATCAGCTCAACTGTCTGACAAGAAGCCACAAGTGGCTGAATATTCATGTACTGTAGCATAAACAGAGAGCTGTGATTTTTGTTATAAAGCTCAGAGTCTTTGTTTTCCCTAGAGCTCTTCCTCCTAGAGTCCTCAGATTGCAGAAGGCTCTTGGTTTCTTTTTAAAAGAAAAAAAAAATAAAAAGAAATTACAGCCTCTTTAGTTCCAAGGGAAAGTTTGAAAGCAAAATGTGAGTATTCCCTGAAAGCTCAGAAAACCAAAAAAAGCAAATAAATCAACACTTACTCTTTTTAGGTTAAATAAATCATGAGGCTTTTCTAAATCTCCTAGTTTTGAAGATCCACTTTGCTTTTTTATTTATTTATTTTAACAGTGGGGATGAATCCGCTGTGAATGTAATGAATCATAATATTATTGGTAACTTCGTACTCCTCACAGGTAGTTTTCATCAGGATAACAGTATCCAGTAAGACTCATAAAATTCAGCTAGATTTTAAATACCTTTTTTAGAATTACGGTGACATTAAATGCCTTTTTTTTTTTTTTTTTTTGGGAATCATGTATTCATCTTCCCAGCACCATCTCTCCAAGTAATCAAGGTAAAAAAGACCAAAGAGCCTTCTTTTGCATTCTTTTTCTAAACTGGAGAAAGGTGCAATGACACCTACGCAGTGACAGTCAAAATAGTAATAACTCATCCCTCAGTAACCCTCCGGATATTTTTCACTGCTCATGTCCCTGAAGTGCAATGTCTTTATCTAATGCCTCTTGATCTCTCTTCCATGCTGCAATGTTTCTTAGCTTGCTTGTCTCAAATGACCAGACTGCTAAGTTCAGTGGATATTTGACATAGCAGGATGTTTTGTGCATCCAAAATATATTTCCCTGAAACTCAGGGAAAGGAGATAGCTATGTGAAAAGGATTGTTAAATGATGTTAAGAACAGTATTAGGTAAGAGTCATAGCACCATGAGCGAATTCTGAGACCCTGACAATCCTCAGAACCAGCTAAGAAACATTTCCACTGTGCTGCTGCAGTGGGAGGCAACTCAGCAAACTGAAAGGACAAATTAGTTGCCACTCTGCTCAACACAGGCAACTTTTAGACCAAGCAAGGTCTCTAGCTTGTCCTCTGGCTCATGTTTGAATGGGTCAGCTAGGTTCTGGTTGCGTGTGTCACAGATGCACGCTCCTTTTTCTCCCCCAATAGTATGATGCTCCACTACCTTCTTCCAAGCGTTGCAGGTCAGTCAGCCACAGAGAACATTAGCTTTCCTGACTAAATGCTGTAGAGAAACCAGTTAGGTTACTAAACCATGGTAGTAAAATTTACAGCGGCTGAAAAACCAAATTATTCCCTTCTTAATTGGCCAAGGCAGGGCAGAATTTCTGCATTTCATTTGTGAGAAGGATTGTTGAATGCAGTTGTCAGTCATGAGAAGCTGACCCAGGTGCTTGCAGAAGATGGTGCAGAAAGTTGTTGAAGATCCTTCCATGGGTTTTGAGCACTGCTTGGAGACAATGCCTCATTGTGCACCTAGGGCTTGGGGTATTATTGGATAAAGCACTCCAGCTACTGAAGGGACAGTCTGAAGCCGTATCACTGACATCACTGATAGGAATTTAAAAACCAAACACAGACCTATTTACAATACTTCAGTGTTTTGTTTTGGTTTTCCTTCCTTCTCCTCCTTCATAAGAAAATCCTATATCTTCATAAGAAATCCTGCAGCTCAAATTGAAATCTGAGGATTCAGATTACACTGTATGATGAAGAGCCTCTGCTTTCATCTCCAACACAGCAGGGAGAAAGCAAGAGTCATCACTCAAGAACTGAAACATGAATCAACTGTTAGTGTGGTACAGCAAGCACTCTAATGGGAATGGAGGCAGAAGAGAATCAGCAGATTTCGTTTTGCTTGTTTGCTTCCCTGCTTCTCCTTTATAGTAAAAAAATCTGTGGTGTGCATGTGTGTGCACATAAAGCTAACCACTGCATATTGCAGCATTATATATGGAAAAGCACATAGAGTGTCAATTGATAGTAATTCTTAATAGCTCACTCAAAAAAAGTATAACTTCTCAAGCACTGCAGGATTATTTGCAGCCAAGTTATAAGGAAGAACTGCTTTATAAGAAATGAGTTAATTAGAAAAGGACTTCACGTTCTGAATGCACACAGTGTGCAAGCATACCAACACTCTCAATTAAACAACAGTTTGGCTAAATCCTGAGTTACTTTTTCAATTTTTATTTCCATACTTTCACTTATTTTTCTTAAAGTTAGGTGGAGAGCATTGATAAACAGGGGGCATAAAAGTGGCAAATAAATAAATAAATAAGAGTGTCTCAGCTGACCTGTACTACTTGAAAACAGAAATCTGAAAGGTCCTCAATTACTGGAGAATCACAGAATTCATTTTGCAATAAGGAAATGTTCCTTTTAACACATTATACTGATAGTACCCTGGATCTTCAAAGAGTAATAGTAACCATTTGTTCTCATTAGGAATATCAAGGTACCGCTTGAGCAGTGATCCAACATGATATGGCATGATATTTCTTGGTGGCACATGGTATTTCATAGGGGATGAGAGTTGAGACATTCTTGCAAGATTTCTGCAATAGCAAAAAGGAGCCATCATTGTGTGAGGATTCACTTCTAAAAAAACTAAAACAGTTGATTTCAAAACACGTTATTTTCCCCACAGTATTGAGAATTTTGCAACATCAAAGGTCCTAAGAAAGTTGAGCAAATCTCTCAAATGGTTGTGAATCCTGAAGATCCACAAACATTTAGCCAAATCTCTGAGTACACATGGAATAACCATTGAAATAGTAGTTTTTCACATGATATTTGCAAGTGCAATGATAAGGGAATACAGTCCCAACTGTTCTTAAATATTACAATTTTAAATTCTCCTTGTACATATAAGTATTCTTTATGCTTTCTAAAGAAAAAGATATTAAGCCATCTTCTCTATTACATCAACTTTACTTAAATATAGACTTTCTCCATTTAACTTTTTTGTGTAGAGCAAATGTGCAAATACAGGACAGACAACTTCCTGTATAACTTTTGATCAGCTTTTAGCTGCATTGAAAAGCATACAAATAAAAAAAAAAATCCACAAAAGCTTGGAAGGGACTTCTTATGCTTCAGGGCATAAATCAAACTCTGAATAAGAGAAAGCGGAAGAAATCTCCCCCGTGACGCATTTATTCCTCAGCTGCCCACTTAATGTTTCTTGTCCTTTCCCGGTACGCACAACGAGCTGGCTGCTGTCAGAGGATTGGACTGGACTGACTGCTGGACTGGTCTGGTACAGCAAATCCTACACTTACATGTATAAAAATTTCTTCCTTCAAAAGTCAGGTCAGATCTGCTGTACTCAGCAATGCAAAGGAACTTTTAATTTTGCTTCAGTTTTAAAGAATGTGAGCCATACACGCAGGTCAGGAGGATTTGTACAACAATTTGCAACAGTTTGCAGAACAGATTAACCAAATCCTTTACTGCTGAAAGGTTAACATAAAGATTAAAATATTCAAAGGGGAGAAAAGCATGCGATGCATGAAGGTAATTTACACTAAGCCCATTATTAAGGAGATGAATACATTTAATTAAAGAAAAAACACAAAACTTGAATCATGATGAAATGAGATGATACCCCTTTAAATGAGGCCAGCCTTCAAGTAGAGCTGTGGTAGAAGTTATTTCTTCACCAAAGTGGCATTTTTGCCAACAAGACTCTTGGCAGCCTTCAAGGGTCGACACTAGCACAATTTACCAAATATGGTTGGGAATTTGAAAACATTGAAGATATTAGCATTTGTTCCTGAGTCTAACATAACACAGTCCAGTCTTGCCACCAGAGCCTATAACTATTAAGTGATAACTTAAGCACTGGAATGCAAATAATCCATTGGTTCACATTAGTGTCATTTCCATTTGTTGATGTTCCCAGTCCCCTTCAAATCCTGGCAGTACCTTACTTGACTTCTGAGGGGAACAATCTACAGGAAATGTACTAAAAAAAGTTAAATTATGAGAGCAGAAGTCAGCAGTGGTTTACTTGTAAAGAAAGAAAAGGGAAAAAGACGACACATTAAACTACACTGTCCAGAGTTACTTGACCTCAAACTGATTGCTGTTAAATTGCTTGAATTGAAGTTAGTCATTTACCTACTGGCAGCTACTCAAGATTTATCTTTGTGGGCTACAAGGTTTCATCATTTATCTATAAACTCCCCACCAAATGTTAACTTTCAAAATATTCATTTAACTGCGAAGTCAGGGGATGCTCTGTTGAAGCAAATGAAAAATTAACATAACTACATGATAAAACATCAAATACTTAAATAATTTGGCACTTTTCCTCTGAGAAGCTAAAAGGATGCTCTGAATACTTTATGGATAAAAAGGGATAGAATAATAATTTTTAAGGAACAGTCTTAGATCTGAAGTCATCTGACCTAAAAATGTCATAATGGGCATTTGTGTTGGAAAAATAATAAGGGACTATAATTTATTTGAATACACTAGACAAAAATTAAATTATGGTGAAGATAAGCTTTAAGCTACAGAGATAAGTGCAATTACTTCTCATTTTAAAGACAAATAAGAAAAGTTACCCTGGGAAAAATGAAGTCCTCCCGCACTTTTAACTACACCTTTATCTAGCACATATATCAGTTTAATGTGTCCACACGTCCCAGTGAAAAACTGCAACTTTTAATATAAGCCCATTTTCAAACAGATATAAAAAACAAGGAGATAAAAACAAGCAAACTCATAAACAAAATTCAAAACCTGGATTTCAACAAACTCTGAAGTTGTCATCAGGGTATTTTTGGGAAGATATTAAAAAGACAAAGAAAAAACGTAAAAGTGACAGTGATCTTAAAGAAAACCTGTTGGGCTTTCTTAAACTCTGCTTTTTATGGAGACAGAGCAGCTGTGGGAGGACGCCAGCACGCTGCTGGACTGGATCCTGGAGCTGTGCTCCAGAGACCATGCGATTATTCCCCGAATACTCTTCACAACTAACTTTCTTCCTTTCTTATCGAGGCTGATCAGTGACGCAGACCAGGGTAAAATGTGAGGGAAATGGAGACACTGAACCCTGCAGAAACAGCCTACACAAGGGCCCGACTCTCCCTCCTTGAGCATTAGCAGCACGGAGTTCGTCGCAGGCCGGCCCACGGCACAGAGCCTGTGCTGAACCGCCCTCATGCTCAGAGAGCCCCAGTTAAAAAATGTTTTCTTCACAGATATTTCTATTTCCTGAGCCAGTGCTCCCTCCAGAGCTGAACGGGTCTGGGCGAACTCAACACCTGAAGCCGTGAGGGCCCTACAGAGGTAGCGCGTGCACTTCCAGACATAACCAACACAGCCAACACAAAACGTCCCCAGCAAAGAAGAGTTTTTGTCTAGGAACGTACCATGTTCCTAGACAAAATGACACAATTATTATTTATTATGCCATTCCTTAAAGCACCAGGATCAAAGAAAACTCAGCAGCACCTTCTGAAGCCAACAATTAAGTCATCAGACGCACCAGTCCCTACAGAGACATTACTCGGCATGTTAGAAAGCCATTGTCTGCCTGGGAAAAGTTTTCTATTTTCAGGCTTCCCTTTTTCATTTTCTTTTTCTTCCCTTTTGATTTATATTTATTTATTTATTAAGAGTCAACAAGGTAAAGAAACAAACTATCTCTGCATTTGTAAGGACAGATAGTTATTCTAATATCTCAAATCCTAAGGGCTAGACTTCAGATGCCAGAAAGTGCCTTAATTTCCTGAATTGGACAGTCCTCACCTGTTTAGTAGATTGAGCAAGTCTGCACACCAACACAGAAGCATTCAAAACCGCTTTGCAAACTAAAATAAAATGAAATATTGTTAGATTTACGTTCTGTAAATGGGAAGCTAAATGCATTCCACCTACCCCTTTATACAACAGACCTCTAAAAAGTAGCACCTGTGTCTCCAAGATGCATCCCATTTTCCAGGCTCAAGAATGCCCAACTTTTACTGGCATATAGTAACTTAGAACAAAAATACAGTTATATCTGTACATCCTGAAAGACAACAGTGCTGTTCACAGCTCAACTTTTTTCTTCTTGGGTATCAGAAAGAAAAACACTTTACACTTTGTTTGCTGCTTCTACAAGTGTATCATTCACTTCTGACTAGCAATAAAAATAGCCTCACTGAATGAGTTGCTCAATGGAAAAATGAAAATGTGGAAGATGCCCAGTGTTACTGCTACTGCATCTTCCCAAAAATAAAATTTCATTTAATTGCCACACATTTTTAGAACAAGCTGCAAGTGCAGCCTAGGATTTGGATTCATCTATATCAGAGAGTTCCATCAGATGGCACTATGTAGATGAAACAGTAACTTTGGGCATAGAAATATTTTTTCAATATAAAGTCTCAATAATTCTTTTCAGTTTCATTTTTTAGGAAAAGATTTGTTAAAAAGTGTAAGCTAGATACATATTCATAATAAATAATGTCTTAAGAAGAAAATAAAAAATGTGATTGTTGTAAATCTGTACTTTCAGAAAAAATCTTAGGGTATCAGATTAGGTCACTAGTTAAGTGTATCTAATTGGATAAAATATTCACATAGGAGAAAATAATAGGAGAAAAACCTCTGGATTTACAGAGTTTACTGAAACAGTACTTACCCAGGCCTTTCACTTTTCCCCTCCTTCTCAAATTCTTTGTATTTTTTTAATATAGTATCAACATATAAAAAAGCAAAAAATAAAAACAGAAAAAAAAAAAGAAGAAAAGAACAGTCCCATGGAAACAGTAACTCTGATTTCTTAAATGAGAGATTAGATTTGAATGCCTCAGTAGTCTATGTAAATTTAGTGACAATCTAAACCAACTTCAGTTGTAGTAAATGATTATTTACACAACATACCACTTTCTTTTCTCGGCATAAAAGTATATTCATTAGTTTCCAATCAACTTGCCATTATTATAGTTATCTTCTTAATCTCTGTTAGCAATTATTTGTAAAAAGTTTGCTGAACGCTTAAGAAATTAACTTAAATCATTGCATACATTTTGTATGTAGACTTCTAAATTGCCTTTTTTTTTTTTTTTCATTTCTTTTGGACTCCAGGACACTACTCAAAACATTTCGGGAGTAACATAACCCTATGACATGGATCAGAAGAAAGGGTATATGTGCCTATGGAGAGAAAGAAAACAATGTAGAGCAGCATTGTAATGCCAATGTTTCGACATTCTCTAAGAAAGATAAAAAAGGATATATGCCGCAGAATTCAACAACTCTTGCATTTCCACTTCCTTCATTTTCCTGTCACATATCACAGCTGAAGTAAAATGCTAACTTTCAAAAAAAAAAAAAAAAAAAAAAAAAAGCAAAAGGGAAACCAAAAATTAACAGGAAGGAACAGGAAAACCAAATGCTCTTTTATTCTGGCCTATTCAGATCGAGAAATAGTGTGTGGAGTTTTATGCAATTTTAGGATGCAGATCTTAAAAATGAAACAGAAAGCATCAAAATGATATTCTGTATAGAATTTCTGAAATACGAACGCAATCAACATCGTTGTCACAGTTAAGTTAAGGCACTTGTAATGAAAACTGCAAGGCATTCAGTGATGAAAACACGAATAATAATTTCTCAACAACACTAAAAAAAACATTCAAAGGCAACCATTGCTATATAAGGCAATCTATAAAGCTATATAAAGCAAAAGTCTTGTCAGTTTTTAATATTTAGCTAGCCCTCTGCTCAGAATGAAATCTTTACAAAAATCAGTTAAAAATCCTTCCTGTGCACTTAAGTTTTAAAATGAAGCGAGTCTGCAGGTAACGTTCTTTCATCCTGCCCACACAGTGTCTTTTTTACAGTGTCTTTTTTTTTCCTAGTGTTCAATACTGATCTTTAAGTAAAAAAAAAAAAAAAAATCCAACTATATTTTTCTTCCACTTTGTAGTTTCTGATTGAAACATCACTAGTACCCAAGGACACATTACACAGGGCTTGCTATACTGAGAAAAGCTGTTTGGAGATGGCACTTCAGAGGCAGCAGAAGCGGAGCAGCCTGCTTGTTTCCTCTGGCCACGTGAACCTGAGCGAGAAATCCTGCCGAGAGAAAGGAGCCAAGAACTGAGCTGGCAAGATCCATGACAAGCAGCTGAAAGAAGGACCTTGGGACAACAATATCGTCATCAGTGTCCAGCTTTTCTTTCTTTTTTTTTTCAAAAACCAGTTCTCACATTCTTTCCCCATGACGAAGAGCTGTTTCCAGAGGTTCCTCCCACTCCTCCCTCTGTCTCTACGCAGCAGCCTTACTCCACGTGTCCTCCACATTCTACTTTCTCATGTAGCACTTTTTTCACCCCATTCTCTTTACAATTCCTCCCGTTTCCCCAGTCTACTTAAATGCCTCATGCTGTTCACGCTGCTCAATCTGGCTACTTAAAAGCGCAAATTCCTTCGGGAAAGGCCTCCCCGTCGCCTCCTTGTCCTGCACCTACGGATCCCGATCTTGGTCTGGGTCCCAAGAGAACATGGCAGTGCCCCAAACAAACAAACAGCCCATTTCACGGCCCAGGACGTTTGCGCCATCAGTGACTGCTCCGCACGTGCGGCCGTTCCCCAGAAGCCGCTCAGCAGTAGGTGGCTCGCACGGAGAGCGCGCTGAGCGACGAGGGGATCCTCAAAACATCTGGGGACGTCATCGGGTGATGAGCGCTTTTGAAACACTCTGTCCTTCGTGCTCTCCCCTCCCTGAAAAAGTGCAGACTCGCTGCAAGGAATCTGGAGGCGGCCGATTCCCACAGCGTGGCTGCTGGGGCCAGCGTTTCAAAGAGGACACTCAAGTGAGCAGCTCGTATGAGTCAGCTGCTCCCGAGCGTCACTTGCCCCGGCGCTTTCGCAGCAACGTGCGGGGTGTCCATATAATCAAAATTACATGGAAAACAACGCCGTGGTGACCGTGCTGGACATTTTTGCAAAATTACATTTCACTAAAGGGGGAACGTATCAAGCCCCTCTGAACTACAATAAAAACAAGCATGTGCATGACACAACAACTAGCGTCTCTTCTGCCAAGTGCAATAATCGAAGCAAATATCACCTGCTTACATAGTAATTACGTGTAACATTCTAAAGAAGTAAAATTACAGAAATATTTAAAGTTGCTTTACTACAGGGCATCATACATTCCTAAGCTATTCTGTTTAAAAACTCAGCACAGGGGTATGGAAATCTTTTTTAAACCTTGCTTTATTTTAAAAATAGTGGTTTTAAGTAACCTGCTATCATCTTCTAAGTTGCATAATTATGACAAACATAATTTAGCTATGATTAAAAAAAAAAACTTAAGAAAGTACTTAACATGAGGAAAAATCATAAATGTACTTCTTTGGAAATGCTCATGTACTTACTACCTGATGGTCGTATATTTTTTCTGCTTACTTTTCTGGCCAACCATACCTTCTGCTGTGTAATTGTCATGACCCTGAACTTCACCTTGTGCGACCAGTGCCTTCTAAAATGATGATATTTGAGAGGGAAAAGAAATTTTAGAAAAGACAGGAACGCGTGTGTGGTGAAGGTAATGGTGCATTCAGACATACATTTGAAACTATTATTTACATTGTCAGTAGCAGATCTTGAGAATTTCCTTTCTCCTCCTTTGGAAATCAAATAACACTTGCTAACTGAAAATGTCCAGTGGAGCAGATTTTCTCTCCAGAGCTGCATTCTATTCTTACAAATATTTCAAACTGTCAGAAAAAAAACTTCACAAATGTAAAAATGTATAGAGATGAATAAAAAAAGCCGCCAAAACTTATAGATGCATATATCTGCAGATGTTAATAAGAAAACGTGTGTTTTTCCTCCTCTCGTTCCTTATCATATCTTTTTGACATCTGTTAATCTCAAAAGATATCCGACACTTCTTACCTTTACTGAGTTGTAAATTAGTTATTTACAACTAATAACAAATTTTAACAGACCACGTAATTTTTAAAGGAGTCTACTATAGCCAACAAGAAATAATTTCTTAACTACCAAGTACCTGGGATAAACAAAGTGTTACCTGGGCAAATAACCTCTGCTCTCTGCTTCCTAATTGTTGTGATCCATATACAGACTCTAATAATATTTACACGATCACATTATTTGGCAGAGTTTTCCTCTAAGCTGCAAGATCAGGTTTTCTAAGAGTTACCTATTGTGGAATTCTAGATTTGCCAAAAGGCTTTCATTAACGTGTCTGTCTCTATAAACTTCAAGACACGCTAAGGTTTTCTATAAAAGTGCAACAATAAATCCACGCTTAATCAATCCTTTGTTGAGCTGCACACACATGGACACTGTAAAATACAACTCGGATCTAATGGCAAGACCTCTGTGCATAGCTTCAAGTTCAATGGTGTGTAAGACATGGATGTGTTACTATTTTTTACTCTTAGCCATTTAAATATGAACATTTGATGCCGTGGATTTCTTTGATTAGACATGCATTCTCACCCCACAGCTGCAAACCCTTTTTTCCTTCCTACTATTGCTCCCAGATAAAACCACGCTATTTTGCCTCAGTGCTCAACTCAATCCTGGTCTTCACTGCCAGTTCACCTCCAGCTGCCTGTACAGAGTTTCACACTAAGCCCCTTGTTTATATCAGTGCTGCAATTAAGCCCAGGCCAAGAAGAGAAGTCCCTCAGAGGGTAGCAGAAGTGCAAGCTTAAGAATTGATTTTCAACTTCTGCTGCATAACCCATATGCATCCTTTTGCCCTAGGAAAAGGAAACATCCCAACCAAATCTCCCTATGCCCACCTTTTTTTTTGTGTGTGTGTATGGTTGTGGTTTTATTTTGTGTTCAGTGGCCATTTTGGGACATTTTTGAATCCTGCTTCCAAATTGGCCAGTGAAGTTTTAGCCATGCTGAAATCATTTCCAGGGCTAAATTGGGAAACCTGAGGCAGCTGGGCAACCTTACAGCTGGCTGAACTGTGGCTTGCAATAAAAGGCAGTGTGAATAAGGTATATTGAAGCTAAATTGGATTCGTGTGAAGGGCCGTTTATTCTGAAGGGGGGCGTGGGGGGGAAGAATTAATGAACAGAAATTAAATTAGCTCAACCAAGCTTTTAAAAATATACTGAAAAATACCTGACCTGCTATGAACCTTTTAACAAAGCAGGAACTTGGGGCTACCAGGACCAGCTCAGCTCAGTTTCACTCCCAGCCAAAGGCAGAGATTTCAGGGGATGTGCGCTACCCAGCCTGATAAGAAGCTGGGTTTAAAGATGGACGGAGCAGACTTTATTTCTGTAACCTGAAGTCAAGTGCAGCCCAAAGTCACTGCTAAGGGAAATGCAGTGTAAACCAATATGCAGCCCAAATACAGAGATCATTCTGACTGATGAAAATATTTAATTAACTAATCGCAGATACCTTGAGAAAAAATAAACATGCACTTTCATCTTTGTTGCCAAAATTTTCTGCACTAAAGAAATGAAGGAAATTGCAATGTGCCTTGTTTTGGAAAGACTATTGGTCAGCCTTATAAATATGAATATCATAAGTTAGTAGAATAATATTTTACTAACACTTCTTAATCTAATCTATGACCTGCTCCAGTGAAAGAAATGTTATATGACTTCATAAGAAGGAAAAGACCTTTAAGTGGTTGAATGCAGAGCTGGAAGCCAAAGATTCCTTGGAAGATCTGTTCTTTTGTTTTGTTCTGTTTTGGGGTTTTTTTTTGCCTTTTTTTTTTTTTCTGTAATCCAATGAAATATTTGAAGCTGATATTCCTGAAA
>JAVCKT010021439.1:0-36732 GCA_032273925.1 Rhynchotus rufescens
GGCTGAGAGAGCTGGGCCTGTTCAGCCTGAAGAAGAGTAGGCTGAGGGGGAACCTGATCAGTGTCTATAAATACCTCAAGGGAGGGAGTGAGGAGGATGCGGCGGCCCCTTTTCCTTGGTGGATAGTGATAGGACTAGAGGAAATGGCCACAAACTGAAGCACCAGAAATTCCACAGGAACTTAAGGAAAAATTTCTTGACAGTGAGGGCAACAGAGCCCTGGAATAGGTTGCCAAGAGAGATTGTGGAGTCTGTGGAGATCTTCAAAACCCGCTTGGACGCAACCTATGCCACATGCTCTAGGTGACCCTGTGTGTGCAGGGGGGTTGGACTAGATGATCTCTGATAGTCCCTTCCAACCTTAAGCATTCTATGATCTCCTTAGGAATTTGATTAAAGAAAATATCTGTTTTCATACATAATATATAATGAATAATTTCATCTTCTAAATATAGCGTGATTTGAAGAGATGTGTTGTTGGGTTTTGCTTCTACTGGAGGACATTTTGCTTCTACAGGAGGACATTTTGTGAAACTGCTGAAATCAGTGCTCAAAAGAGATGCAGATTATTGGGATAGTGATTCTTTTCTTCTTTGTACATTTACATTAAATATCATTCTGATTTCATGTGTAATTCAGCTAACTGGGAAAAAAAATTACTAATACTCCAAAATGAACCTGTGTTTACCTAGAGCTAGGCCTAAATTTTATCCTTGATACCAGCTAGGAGGCAGCTTTATCTGTGATTGTGTCAGATCTGTGATGTGTCCTTCCGAACTGAAGTTATTAAGGAATATTTTAATTCCATTTTTTTTCCGCCAGATAGCAAGGATGTTTTTGGAATGATTCATAAATATCTCCTTTGAAGTATATAAACTACACATTTCATTTTTAATGCCCTTCTGGCTACTTGCTTATCTATTGCAGTCAGCATCCTAATTAATTTTATCTGATTTTGTTCATATATTGTATTTTAACCAATATTTTAGTCACTAGTAAAAAGTAGTGAAAGAAAGAAACCTTTAAATATCTGCAAACATATTTCACCTCACTTCACAGACTGGGCAGACTGGGAATTCTCATATGAGATTAGTAACCATGAATTTCCTGTTACACAAGTTCTACTGAACAGTTTGGTGATTCTTCAGGCCCAGGATAGTGGAAAAAAAAGTCCTGCTATTTTTTGAAAAGAGGTTGATCTCTCACTTTAAAAAACCTTGCAAAGCAATGTTTTGGATAAGGCATGTGTTCTTTTGTTATGCAGTGGTCTCCTTGTTGTGGCTGATCACCATTAAGATCTGCCCAATTGGCTGAGTTAGAAGCTTTTGAGAGTTCTTATTCATTGCTTTTGGTAGATATTGGAAGGAGCTGGAAAGCTCGGTTCAATCTGAACTCTGCCAGCACTGAGGCATGTTTCAGCCAAGAGCTGGCAAGACCTTCCTGCACTTTCAACTGTATATGATTATCAGAATTGGGGGTGGAATTGAAGGTAGAGACTGAGGGCAGGCAGAATAGGAGCAAAGAAGCATCAACACTCAGCCAGGATCTGGCTGCAAGGAAGGGGAGGGCCTCTGATTTCAGTGCAGAAGGTATAAACCTCAGAGAGAAGGAGCCCAAATGACTTCACATGAAAGAACTGAATCTTGGAAGACAGGATCTCTTCTTGGTTCTTCTGCATGGTCTTGACTTGCCATTGGCATGTTGGCAAGTCATTTTCACATTGGAAACTGATTTCAGGGATGCTGACCACTCGTTTGTGAAGTGCTTTGAGATGTTCCACTGTAAAGCATCAAATATGTGCTAAGTACTGGTGAATACTAGGGACCTCGGAGAAGATATTTGGATGAGAACTGGCAGGAAGAATGGAGGAAGCTGGGAAGTGACCGGGAGGGTGAGAAGGTGGGGAGGAGGCTGGACTTTGAGAAACTAGTGAAAGAAACTGGTGAAGGAGTGAGAGAGGTGTGAAGGGAAAAATAAGTGTCAAAAATGCATTTGGAAAACTGTTATATATATATATATCTCTTTATGAAGTGGAAGGGAAATTTCGTAAAGACTTCATTGTCTAACCACAATGGTGTGTAGAACTTTAGAAGAAAGACTAGGTATCATTTATGATACCTATTTTAGGTATCAGCAAACACCTTGATAAAGTACCAAATGAGAAACTATTAAAGAAGCTGAAGATGATGGTGATTGATAGACAAATTGAAGCAGATAAAGAATTGACTTTAAATTGCTGTGACTGGTGCAAACTTTTTGTCCGGAAGGATGTTTCAAAAGCAGGTACTTATAAAAGACTGTGGCAGAAAAGGTGTATGTGTAGTTAGTTTAATAGAATTAAAAACTACAGTTGTGACAGATGAAAGGCTGGCATGTCTTGCAGGAAGACATGCAATGGGTGTAAGTTGAAACACAGGAATTTCCATCTCTATATAGGAGGAACTTCTTTACTGTGAGAGTGACAGAGCCCTGGAACAGGTTGTGAAGTCTCCTTCTCTGGAGGTCTTCCAGACCTGCCTGGATGCCACTCTGTGCCATGTGCTCTAAGTGCCCCTGATAGAGCAGGGGGTTTGGACTAGACGATCTCTAGAGGTCCCTTCCAACCTTAGCCATTCTGTGTGATTCTGTGAAGATAATCCTTCAACAATACCACCAGGTTAAGTACCTAAAGGATAGAAATGCAGTTTGGATTGTCCTTCTCTATATTTCTGACCTTCTGTTTTCCTCTTTCTCTCTTCGTCTTGTGCTTGCCAGCCCTTGGTCATCTCATCTTACCTTACATTTGTTCAGATCTAGTTCCTACTACCCAAAGTGTTTGTGTATTTTATCCCTTAACTATTTGTTTTAAAATGTATAAAACCCTGGGAGGGGGATTAGACTCAAGTTCTTCATTCCATACATATATGCACTTATCAAGGCACAAAGCCAGGCTGCCTTTCTGATCTCATTAATGGAGTTTGTTGGCTGGAGACTGGTCTGTTGATTTCGCTGATAATGGTTGGCGAATGTGACCTTCTCAGTTGAAGGGACTTAATGGACTTCCACTGTTGTTTGATGTAATAGAGAACTGGAAGAGGGGCAATGGTGCTCCTGCTAGACATTGTTTCCAGTAAAACTTGAAGTTACAACATTTTTCCTAATCGCACAGCTAGTATTAGTTTGGATCCCAAATACTCATTCTTGAAATCTATCTCCAAAGTAGGACAGTTCAAAAGAACTATAAATGAAAAGAAGAATCATACTGAGACATTTCAAGTGTATTTGGTTGTTGAGAATGATGTTTGACGGGGATAGGAAATTGGATTTGTTGGTTACATTTGATATTATCTTTTCTTAATACTCTGAGTCTCATATATCCTACTTTGGTATCTCTGTTCAAGAATAGAAGAAATACAATGAACTTAGTTTGGTTGTTTGAAGTTGGATGTCTCATGTCATTTGAGGGTTACGAGGGCTACTGAGCTGTCCCCGTAAGACTGGCAAATATGTCACAGAACCCATGGGACGTTTGTGCCTTTCTGGAACAGTAGATGAGGACTAGGCAGGATATCCAATAATCAGAATCTCATTGTCTGCTATTGGAGGAACAGGTGCATATGATATGGGGTTTCCCTTGTCGCAAAAGAACTGGTTTGCAAGTGCCTAAAGCAAATCTGCACTAATACTGTAATGCTATCTAGTGCTAAATACTGGGTATAGTATAGCTTTCACAAGGGTATTTATTATGTCAGCCACCTCAACATATTCAGTGCCAACTTCTGTGTTGAGGAAACAAATACTGAAATCTTTATAAGGTCAAAACATGAATACGTGGTGTTGCCTAAGATTTAAGAAACCTGGAGAGAAATTTGAGAAAAGATTTACAGTGTATGCTTAAGAAAATGTTTTCTCCCTTTAGCACCCATTACAAATAATAAATTATACATTACATTGTATGTGCTTTCTTCCTTGAGGATATTCAAGCATACTTTGCAGTGATGCTTTAAGCCTCACGATAGCCATTAGAGCCTGATATTGCTGACATTTTAGAAACGAAATAAGAGCCTTGCCAAAAATTATGAAGCCCTTGACATAACAGTGAACAGGACACAGTTTTCCTGGCTTCTGACTTTTATATTATCAGCTGCTACTGTTATCATCCCCCTTTTGTCTTGCCTTATGTTTTGAAAGGCCTACAAAGAACTTTTTCCTCCTGTCATTGCTGCATGAGACTCACTGCTTCTTGTTCTTCCTCTGGACTTCTGGACTATATTCTATACCAATAACACACACCTTCTTTCTCCCATTCACTCTTTTGCCACTTTTAGATATTCTATCTCAGATGCTCTCATTTGCTATAAATTGGAGGTGAAATTGTTACATCTGTGTGTGGAAAGAGATGTGGATCTGGGGAAGAGAGTTGGTACCAGCTGTGCCCATCAACCCTTTCTCAAAACCTATCTGGACTCCAAAGATTACTGTTATCTGCTCTTCTTTAGGCCTCTCCAGGCTTTTTTTTTCCTGTTTCCTCACAGTATCTTTTGCCCATTATTATGTCTCATCCTTTCAGACTGAACCCTCTCAGGATCTGGCCTATTTGTGTATAAACACTGTCTCGTAGAGAAACATCTCAAATTTATATGCAGGAGTATAACAAAACCGAAATCTGAATGCAAGATCTTGTGGAAGGGAAAATTGATACTATTCTGCAAATTTCCTGCTCTCACTCATTTTCATGAATTTTGCTCACTTGCCCTTGTATACACACAGATACCAAGTCTTGTGCTCAGTGGCCTAATAAGTATCGCCTTTACATGCCAGAGACTACAATGGGCAATGGTTATTGTGTCTCTTGGGTGATTCTTCACTGGTAACAGTGGTCTCATTTGGGACTTGCCTTTACTACTTTTTAGGAATAGGATGTTTGAGATTCCTCCTGCTGCTTTTTTTTCTTTTGGTCTCACTGCCTCCTAAGTATTAGGAAAAGCTTTTGAATTTCACAGTTTTCTTGTTAGCCTCATCTGGGTGTTTCAGTGTTGCAGTCCTTTTCTCTGTCTTCTTCATGCTGTATCGGAAGCATTTTTGTTCCACTTGATCTGAATGAAAATTGATTAATGCGTATCTTTCCTCTTTTCCCTTTCTTTTGCTGTTTCTGTGTTTTCACACACACATTCATATTTCATTCATACTCATTTTGATATTTTTCTGACAAATCTTGTAGAAGGAAAGATGATACATGGATACAAGTAAAATAACATAAACTATAGAAAAAGAAAGATTTGGATTAGTTACGTACAATGCACTCTAGCTGTTGGTACAATATTATCAAGAAGAAAGCAAGCAAAAACTGTTCCTAGGTTTGTGCACAGACGTTACTGGCAGATAGTATTTTGGCAGTTCACCAGGTATTTTTGTAATTGCATTGTTGGAGCTTTGTTCTCTGTGCCATTCTGGTAACCTTATTAAAGGGAAAATGTGACTGAGATGGTAAAGATGCAGTGGAGGGCATAAAATGGCTGATGTATAAATACAAGTAAAAGGAAAAACAGAACCAGCTTTGGCATGTCTGTTCAAGAAAGAGGAGTGGGGAGTGAGGAAGGAGGTATGGGATGCCATAGAGCTTCAGGACCCCAAAAAGAAATACAAAAATGCAACAAAGTCATTGGCAGAGGGGATTATTCAGAGTTAAATGCAGCTTCTGGCTCTGCTGAGTAGAGGGATCAATGGGACTCGTTCTGAGGTCTGATAATATCAGGAAAAGCTAGGGTAGTAAAATTTTGCCCCTTGTGTATGTGGTTATCTGCTAAAAATAGTCCAAAGAGGACACAGTTTGGACAGATGGATTTTTTTTTATTAGGATTTGAAGTAAAATCTTCTAAGCTCAGAAATGCCTGCTGAGAATTAGCAAACAAAATATTTGCCTGTCCTACTTTTCATGCTCAACCGTTTCTGTACAGATAAATGAAATACAGAAAACAGTGGAGCAGCAGCCATTACATTACTGTTTCATAAAAATCCTCATAGAATCAGTATGTTTTATGGAGCCAGTGCAGTAACTCCTACCTGTTTTTTGGCTCCCCTTGCCTGTTCTTTCGAATAGATTGAAGATTTTCATTTTCTGTCCATGCACTGGAGAACATGGTATATGTCAAAATTGTTCAGGATAATTTTGTCAAATTGTGTACAAGGTGAAATTGTTCCTGTCCATGTGAAAATCAGCCCATTCAGTGACAAGAGATTTTCCTCAGTCACTCAATCATGGACTTGATCACTCTGGGCTGGAGAAGCTATCACAGTGGTGGCTGAACCTCCAGCTGCAGGAGGCGTGGGAGTTGTGTTTGAGCACAACAGCCAGAGGTGATGATTTGACTCAGTTTTATGTCTCAAAAAACATAGCTCAAATGATTTATTTTCATGGCAAATTTGACATTGGCTTTTTCCAACCTCAGGAAATCAGCAGTTAAGCAGCTAATTCTAAAACGCAACACTGAAAAGGAAAATAATTCATACACTGTTAAACTGAGCTTACTTATAATTTATTTTATTAACTTGAGAAATTACTGACATTTACAGCAGCACTATAGCAATCAGCACTGTAATATTTGGGGTCCGATTTTGTATTCAGAAAATCCATCCTTCATCACTTCAGTGCTGCTTTACATATTTAGCTTCAAGAGCAAGTTATGAGTTGCTGCTATGTTAGAATATTGCAGTCTTTTGGAGCAGACGTTTTTAGCTCAGTGCTAACCTCCCATACAGCCATGATGTAGAAATGTGCCATGGAGAGAAGAGACAGACTGAGTCTCAGCTAGTGAAGAAATTCGGAGCAATCTGAAGGCTGCTTGATCATAAACACTGGCTGATCGCTCTCTGCTTTGTGCAAGTTGTATCTCTACTTGTATCTTGGTCTGTCTAGAGTGTCTGTAGGCCATAAATTGAAAGTATATTGAAATGCATTAGTGTATAGGGAATAAATGCAGAACACTTAAGTAATGTTTAAAAGCTGTCTGAATGGGACTGAGGTTTCACGTAGGTCTGCTCGGCAGAGAAAATGTACTTGGTATTAGGAGTCCAGTTTAATGCATGTTTCAGCTAGAGTTGTAAAGCATACAGTTCTTTAAAATGTCAGAAGGCAAAGTGGGGTGAGTTTGGTCTCTTTTTTTTTTTTTTTGTGGGAAAAGGGTAGATTTATTCAGCAGAAAATTTACTTTATTTTAGGTAGCCAGAGAGGCCAATAAAAAAGGCATTGCCATGAAAGATTCAAGTACCAAAAGCATGACTTAAGCATCCACTGTGAATGGCTGTCCTGTTATTCAATGCATTAGCAGAGTAGCTCTTAAAAAGAAAGGACATAATGTCTTTTCATGCAGTTTGGGGGCTCCAAGTTGAATATAATATTATCCAGATATAGGACTCAAGAAATTAAATACAAGAAATCTTGAGCTTTATTTCTGTCTATCTTGAATTTATCGTATTTTAGTCTTGAATTAATCACTTTTTTAATATACTTCCCTGAATTAGGAGAGCTCATGGAAATAATTACTCTTAGGAAATGGAAGAAGAAGAAAAAAAAATGGTTAGATAAGCAGTAGACCAAGACTGAAAAATGCACAGGAAGAAGGAGAAGGCATTGATATTCTAAGAAGAAATCTGATCTAGCACAAAATGTATAGTTTATAGTTAAGGCTTGGACAGATGATACTTTTAACATGCTCAAAGACAAACTAAGGTTGTTATTAAAACAATGTAACCACAAGGCCTGGAAAACCTACAGTGTTGTGAGCTCTTTTTCAGTTAGACTGTGAAGTTTCAGATTTAGGCGGTTAACTACTAAGATACATTGGAGTAATCAGGAAGTAGAAATAAAATTAATAAATGTAACTCTACAGTTTTAAACTTTGAGGCAGCACTAAGCTGTTTGGGTAGATAGTGTCTTTTGTAATGCATCTCTGAACTGTTTTGCTAATTAATGAGGCACCGATAGGCTTTAAAGAAAATGTTCTCAGTATTTCTCTGTAAAGAAGGTGACTGTTCCTCATATTACACCTTGCCTGTACTTTTGTCTCTAGGTATCTATCTTTATACCTAGGTCTCAGTTTCTGTTGGTTTAATGCCAGTGTTTGATGCTTAGCTTCCTACTTTACTTGATATATATAGACAAAAAAAAGAAAAAAGGAAAAAAGGTGACATCAGCAGCCCTTATCAGCATTATTTTGAAATGCTGTATATTTCTATTACATCTGAAAGAGCATGAATAAAAATTCTAGAATACTAGGGGAAAAGAAATGTGGGAAAAAGCAATGTGAGAGGAACTGAGTGGAAAAGTCGAGAAGTTGAAGTTAAGCTGTGATTAGAAATAAAGACATGTGAAACATATTTAGGAAGAAGTCTGGAGAGAAAGGAAGGGAAACACGTGTTTAACAACCAGGCTGTGAACAAGTAGAGAACAGTGGCAATTTTAAAGCTGTCAGTCCAATATGATGTCAAATTGGGAGAGCTCAGGAGTCTTCGCTAGAGACTTACAGATTGTTAGGACCACCCTAAGCCTAGCAGAAGATCTTGTTTAGTAGGATGAATAAAGCAACATACAGTTCACTGAACTGAAATTTAGTGGTGATGACTTGAGTTAAAGAAACGCAGTGTGGAGAGAAGAGTAACAAAGGTTGTGATTCTGGAGAGAGATGTAATGATGACAAGGGAAAACATATTAATCAGAACCTTTAAAAGTCCACAAGTTAGAGTAATTCCCTTGTAGTTTTGAGTATTGTTTTCCACTGTGATTGCTGTAATCTGGGCTGTGACTGGTTGTTTTACCATTCCTCTTGACTTGATTTAATTCTAAATAAGGGAGACGATCTTAGGCCCACATGTGTGCATGCCTGCATACACATACACACATATGCAGAGATAAAATCCAGATTTTTCTAGAGAATGACGCACCTTGCTTGTCAATGAATTCCCCAGAACTGCTTCCATATTTTTTGTGCATTGTTTTATTTGTAAGCAGAATCTGAGCCAAGAGTTTATATAATGTTTATTTAAGTCTCTTTTTTGCTAAAAAAGCTACATGCCTAGAAAACTTCATGCAGTCCTCTAAAGTCTGATCCTTGGAGTTGTTGACCTCTTGTCAGTTCAGAATGGAGCTATATCATGACATTCAGTGAACTTAACAGGTGAAGTTATTTAAAAACTGAAAGGAAAATGTCTTTTCATTTGTTACAATTCCCTGGAGTTCTTTAACTAACTTGTTGCACAGTCACATTCTTTTTTTTTTTTTCCTCCTGAAATCTCTTCCTCCTCTTGCTGTGAGCCTCATAGAAGTAACCAGGGGATGGATCTTACACAGTTGTTTGTAATGAAGTAAATTGAACTAAAATGAAACTGTGCTCAATCAAATTAGGTGATTCTAATAACAATATTAAATAAGGTGGCATTTGAAAGTGGCATAAAAACATAGCATAAAAACAAGTGACATTTGAAAAGGAGGAATTTTGAAACTGCCATGTATTTTCAGAGTTATATCTCTCTATAATTATATCTCTCCTGAGAGAAATATCTACAGAGAAATATTGTTTAGGCTTTCAGTGTATTATGCTGTTATTAATTCAAGCATATCTATGTATATAACTGTTTCACTTAGGAATATGAGGAGGTTTTACATTGAAATACTTATATGGCCACAATCTCTAGAATAAACACTTATTTTTCATCTGTAATAATAGTTAAAATCAGTGCCTTCTCTGCTACACCCATATGTTTGTATTCACTTTAAAGGCCTAGTATGATTTACCTTAACCAAACTCATTCAAATCACACAATTTTTGTATGTCAGTAAAGCCCAATGGGCTGCATATGTAGCAATTGCATTTGGACAATATGCAGTCAAATCAATGACTAGTAGACTTATCAGCAAATCGTTATTTTTTCCCAGTATGATTTCTTCAGCTGATTTTGTTTATTTATTTATTTATTTATTTTGCTACAGGGACAGATTCTGGTCTTTTTGCTCATGTGGATTGATCTGAACCCACAGAATACAATTTATTTAAAGTTAAAAAAGCAAGCTTTGAAGACAGTTTTTAAAGATCTGATGTTTAGGTCAACTATCAAATAATTACTATGTAAAGAAACAGCAGGAAAAGGAAAACTAAAAAAAAAACAACAAAACAAAAAAAGCCCTCAAACCAAATTCAGTTGAAACTGAAATTATGTTTTCCTGTGATTCAATCTTTGTCTTACACTGCAGAAATTAGTTTTACTATGGACCATATCCTGAAATCTTTTCTCAATTGATTTTTTTACTGAATTAACAGAACTGAACTGAATTTACTGAACTGTTCTTTTTACTGAATTAAAAACAAAGCTCTACAGGACTGAATTCAGCATATACAGAGATGAATTCAGCATTAATATTGGAAATAGTGAATATAAGTAAAGTTAAAATATCCATTTGTGTATTTTATATAGACTTAAACTAACTCAGGGAATATTTAATCAGAACAGAACAAGTTTCAGTCTCTCATATATAAATTGTATGTGGTCAGCATTAAATAAAGCTATTATTTTCAGAAAAAAAAGCTGTTAGTGCTACTAGCTGTTAGTGTAACCAACCAAACTATGACATTAATTTATAAAACAGAAATCAAAGTATTTATTTGATTAGTGTTATAAAACTTCCAGAAAAGGCCAGAAGCCAAATGATACAGTTCTGAAAGTAGGAGACAAAAAGTCAAAGAACATTTATTTTGCATTCTGTGATGTTTTGCCAGACTTCCGACATGCACAGTCCTATTTATCTGAAGTGGGATGGCGAATGTAAAGTGAGAGGAACCAGGGTAGCATGTAAACAGTGAGCTTATACAGCAAGTTTTTGGTGTTCATTGGACTTTCTTTGCTGGGGATGCTGGCTAGTATATACTAGCATGAAGCCTCAGTGCATATTAAAGGAGTAAATCATTGGGTTCTAGGAGCAAAGTAAAAGGGAAGAATCTTGGATGATATTTAAATCCTCTAGATATACATGTGATTTGTTCCTATGTCACGATTAAACAACTACTTGTTTTCCACCCCATTTTAGCATGGGCACTGCCATTTCCAGGACCTCTGCTAAATATGTTCCTTAGGGCCCGAGATGTTGCCAGTGCCCTTTAGACATCCCTGCTGCACTGTGGTTTTGTGACTTTTGGTATTTTGCTATTTGTTACAGGGCTGTGTCACCATACATTTTTTGAAAGTGTGGGTCAGAAATGTCCTGTGGACTGTCTAGACAAAGCTAGTATTTATTTTTTTTATATATATATCTATATATAAAAACATATATATATCCCTTCAGATTTGTGTTTTATATGATGATTGCAAGCTCTTTTTTACACAGACCTGACTAATCTGCTTGTATTAGTATTGCTATAGATATGCATTCCAAACATCCCAAAATGGCTACAAATATGAATTTCAGTTTTTGCATGAGGACCTCAGGGCATTTTGCTTTGGATCTTTGAAATATCGTGTTCTTGAAGGCAAGTGTTTAGCCAAAGATCCAAAGCCTATTTTATTTTTCTTTGAATGTTTGGCTCCTATTTAAGCAACTGGATGAAACAGGCAGGTTTCCAGATGTACTAGGCACTTGGCAGCTTTACCTGCCCCTCTTACTCTCCCAGGGATATGTTGTCCTACTTAAAAATATAAGCAAGTTGGGTCATGCCACAGCAGTATTTGCAGATCCATAGGTACTGGACGTGTGAATAAACACAAGGGCAATTACTTGGGGTGCAAAAAAAATGTACTGAGAGATAAATCAGCTTATCAGTTAAATAAATAGGGTAATCCTGTTCTTAATGTTGCTCTGATAATAGTGGTCATTGATAAGAGCTAATAGATGGATAGTCATTCTTAGCTGGCAACTTTTCTGAGGTTTGTTCATGAGCTTAGGGTTTATAGCCCAAAATGTTCTCAGAAGACACCCTACGTGATAATGGGTATCCAAGCCCTCTAAGGGCAATGAGAGGCCTTTTAACTGAACATTGGGGTCCCCAGCCCCCTTGAGAGACCAACTCAATCCAGAAAGGACTCACTGGTCGTTACAGAAGATTACATGGGGCATGTGAGGACAAAACACCAGGAAAATAAAAATCCTGGTGGAGAAGCAATTTCTGCAGTAGGTAATAGGTACAACTTAGTTGCACCCCTGGAGGACCATGTTCTTTGATTTGTCTCATTGAACATGTCAGGTTGGTGATTCAGTTGCTGTATGAACAAACATTTAAGTTTATTGTCAGCATTTGCAGCATCATGGTCAAACTTGCAGGAGTCTTAGTGCACGGCTATATGCCTTCCCTCTCCCTCCTACCCTGCCCTGTCACTGCTGAATTTGCTCTGTTTCATATTTCATTGCCCTGATTTGGTTTTGCCTGGCTGTCCACTGTGAGGGCAGAGCAGGAAGAAGTGGTAACTGGAAACCAGCTACTCTTGCACCAACGTCTTTTCTCCAACTGGCCAAAATCACCTTGAGCCTTTATGCTGCACTGGATGAGAAACTGAAGCCCCCTTAAATACTCATAACTCCTGGGTGTGACTTGCAGAATTCACCCAGTCGTGCTGCTGTCAGAGCATGGCTGCTGCGGCAAGGGAGAGAGAGAGAGATGCTGTGGAAGAGGAAGTTGGAAGTGTGACAAGAGGGGCCACAGGGCCTGGGCAGGAGGTCGGTGCTGCAGCAGATGAAGCTCCGAGGGAGCAGAGGGGCAGCTCTCCAAGAAGGTCATCAGACGTACTGCAGCAACACGGAGACAGCATCAGCAAAAGCACCAGACCTGGCTTGAGGCCCATATTTTTTTTTTCTTCTGGATCCCTGCACTGATTTAAGCCTCCCAGGCGGATGCGTTTTTGCACTGCAGTAGCAGGTCCACAAGTGCGGGCAGTTGGTGCTTCCCCCATCGTTTGGGGTGGCCGGGGCAGCTGTCTCCCGTGCCCCTCCCACAGTGGGGTGCCCCCCCAGCTGCCCCCCAAGGGCTGGCTACAGCCTGGGAGGAGGCCCGGCTCAACTCATGGGTGCGGACGGTGCTGCTGGGGGCAGCAGGTGAAGTGGGGATCGGCCTCGCTCTCTCAGGGGAGCAGGAGAAGGGGCTCTCGGGGAGGCGTGGGTGAGCTGTGCCCAGCCGCAGGGAGGAAGAGGAGGAAGAGGAAGGCTGGCTGCCCAAGGCCCTCCCTCTCCTGGCCCCAAGCCGGCTTCACTGCCGCTGTTCCCTGCCCAGGTGCTGAATCGGAGCCAGCCGCGGCTTAGCGTTCTCCCCCGCCTCCTCCCGCGCAGCAGCTGGAGCAGGAGAAAGCGGATCCAGCGACTCGCGGTCCCTCCTCCTTCCTCCTCCTCCTCTTCCTCCTCCCCCGAGCCGCCGGAGGGAGAAAGGCCGGAGCCGCCGTCTCGGGCAGCGGGCAGCATGGACCGGGCGGCTGCGACGGGGCCGGCGGCTGCGACGCGGCCGGAGGCGGTCGGTGGCAGCGAGTGGCCGCTTGCATGAAGCGGCCGGGCGCGGGCGGCGGGGCGTGAGGCCGGGCCAGGGCCGGGCGAGGCGGCTCGGGGCTCCGGCGGGCTCCCCACGCCCGGCCATGGCGGCGGCGCGGGCGGCGGGCCTGCTGCTCCCGCTGCTCCTGCTGCTGGGGCTGTGCGGCGGCCGCGCGGCCGCCGGGCAGCTCCGCTACTCGGTGCGGGAGGAGCTGCCGCACGGCGCCTTCGTGGGCAGCGTGGCGAGCGACCTGGGCGTGGATCCGCGGCGCCTGGCGGCACGGGGAGCGCGGCTCACCTCCGGCAGCGGGCGGCACTACCTGGAGCTGGAGGCGAAGCGCGGGGTGCTGCTGGTGCGGGAACGCATGGACCGGGAGGTGCTCTGCGAGCTGAGCCCTTTGTGCTTCCTCAACCTGGAGCTGATCATTGAGCAGCCCATCGAGGTGCACAACGTGGAGGTGGAGGTGCTGGACATCAACGACAACGCGCCACGCTTCCCTCGCCAGGACTACCGGCTGGAAATAAGTGAGTCTGCTATGCCTGGGGCCCGCTTCCACATCGAGAGTGCCCAGGACCCTGACGTTGGTACAAACTCCGTGCAGAGCTACCAGCTCAGCCCCAGCCACCACTTTGCCCTGGACCTCAAAGGCTTCCAGCGGGGGAGCAAACTCCTAGAGTTGGTGCTGCAGCAGCCACTGGACCGGGAACAGAGTGCCCTGGAGCAGCTGGTGCTCACTGCTGTGGATGGTGGGGACCCCCCCAAGTCTGGCACAGCCCAGATCTCTGTACGGGTTGTGGACACTAATGACAACCCACCTGCCTTCGATCGCTCTACTTACACCGTGAGCCTCCTGGAGAATGCCCTACCTGGCACTCTAGTAGTCAAACTCAATGCCTCAGACCCTGATGAGGGCTCCAATGGGGATGTGATCTACTCCTTTGGCAGCTACACACCACAGAAAGTGAGACAGCTTTTTAGTGTGGACCCACGCTCAGGGGAGGTAAGGGTTAATGGTACCTTGGACTATGAAGAAGCATCTTTTTATGAGATCTATGTGCAAGCCACTGACCAGGGCCCTGTCTCCATGGCTGGGCACTGCAAAGTGCTGGTGAACATTGTGGATGCCAATGATAATGTTCCTGAGGTGGAGCTGACTTCCCTGTATAGCCCAGTACCAGAGGATGCAAAGGCAGGAACCGTGGTAGCCCTGATGAGCGTCACTGACCAGGACTCAGGACTGAACAAGCAGGTGGGTCTGCGTATCCCCCCTGGCCTCCCCTTCACACTCAACTCCTTCAAGAACTCCTATACCCTGGTCACTCAGGGCAACCTGGACCGTGAGAAGGCAGCATCCTACAACATCACGGTTACGGCTACTGATTCTGGGAGGCCCCCTCTCTCTTCCCAGAAGGTGATCCACGTGGAGATCTCTGACATCAATGACAACCCGCCACACTTTGAGGAACCTGCGTACTCAGTTTACATACCTGAGAACAACCCCCTTGGGGTCTTGCTGTGCACTGTCAAAGCCACCGACCCGGATGTTGCCAAAAATGCCTATGTATCCTATTCTCTGCTGGATGGGGAGATCGAAGGGCTACCTGTCACCTCCTATGTCTCTATTAAATCGGATAGTGGTAACATATATGCTGTCCACTCCTTTGACTACGAGACACTAAGGGAGTTCCAACTAGTTGTCCAGGCTCAGGATGCTGGGATCCCGCCACTGAGCAGCACAGTCACTGTCTACATTTATGTCACAGATGAAAATGACCATGCTCCACAGATCCTGTATCCTACCTCAACCAACACTTCAGCAGCCCTGGAGATGATCCCACGCTCAGCAAATGCCGGATATTTGGTAACCAAAGTTATAGCTATTGACGGGGACTCAGGGCAAAATGCCTGGTTGTTTTTCTACCTGGTACAAACCTCAGACTCAGATCTTTTCAGGGTGGAGCTCCATAGTGGGGAGATTAGGACTACTCGCAAACTGGGGGAAGAGAGCGGACCTACTTTCAACCTGACAGTGGAGGTGAGGGACAATGGAGAGCCAGCGATGTCCTCATCAGTGGCCATCAATGTTGCTGTGGTGGACAGAGTTTCCAAAATCATCCCTGACACAAGAAGGCACATTAAAAGTACGAGGAATTACTCAGAAATCACTCTTTATCTCATTATCGCTTTGAGCGCCATCTCCTTCGTTTTCCTTTTCGCAATTATTGGGCTTATTATTATCAAGTGCTACAGATATAGTCTGTACGGGGACTCCTGCTGCGCCGGTTTCTGTGGGGTCAGAGAACGGTGCCCTGCTGAAATGTATAAGCAGGCCAACAACAACATTGACACTAGGTTGCCCCCTGGTTTAAAAGTGCAGCCCCATTTCATTGAAGTGAGGGGCAACGGGTCTCTCACTAAGACCTACTGCTATAAGGCATGCCTAACTGCAGGATCAGGAAGTGACACTTTTATGTTTTACAATACCTGTGGCCCAACAGGAACTGGTCCCTCTGCAGTGATGACTGAGAGGCATCTGACAGGACAGAGTGGGCAAAGTGCACAAAACCTGATCATACTTAAAAATGGCTCCATTACTCCTAACGAGGTGAGGCTCCACTGGTAATGACCTGTGCTCTGGGCAAGTTGATGCTTAAAAGGAGATTCAGTCTGGAAGGGCCAAGTTCCTTGTATTCCCTTTTGGGTTTCCTGACACACAACTACAAAACCCGTCTCTAAGGAATTTTAATCTGTGCAATGCATTTTGTTTCTAGGTAAATACTGTGGTTTTCAGGGTCCATTTGGTAAGTTCAGTATGTGTGTCTGTTGTCAGCTTTTTTTTTTTTTTTTTCATCATATGCTAAATACAGAGTTGCTTTTTCTTCTAGAGATCTAAAACTGCCTGCTGTCACAGAGCACTAGGGTCTGGCACACATGGACTTACATTTTTAATGCTATAGCTAATATTGAAGGAAAAATAAAAAGAGATTAGCCTGGAAATCAATAGGCTTTTTATGGCAATTATAGATATTTGCAACTTTATTGATTTCATACCTAGGCAAAGGTTTTGGAGCTAAGTTATTACAGCAATGTGCTTTACTTACCAATGTGGGTGTATTTTCATTGGCTGAAAACTTCAGTCTCTCAGTAATATTTGTTCTACATTGTACTAAATTTTGCACTTTCTGGGCTGTGACAATCCTGTGGCATCTTTCTAGAGCATTATAGCAAGTTATCATCGTTATGTTGCAGTGTAACAACTTCTAACCTGCTGGTTTGATATTGAAAAGTGTTTAATTCTTATGCTTTCACCAGCAGTATATTAACCTCTTCAATACTTTCCCATGGTGAGAAATTAATAGCTGCTTTCTGTAAAGCAGGCAGCTAGTCTGCAGCTGGTGTGTAGGTTTTATACAGTGTCATGTTTAATGAAGCCAAATCCAGAAATATCCCACCAGAGAGAATAATTATAGTGGACAAAAAACGAGCATTTTGCAAATATTGTTAATTGTTTGTACCCTAGGATTGCGGCAGACATGCAGTCGGTTTGTTCATTAATGTGTACTGTGTATCCAGGAAGGGGGAATTGAAGGCAATTATTGTTGTGGGGATGGAGAGGGCCCTAGCTTGTGTGTACTTGTACAGAAATATGACCTATTTCTTTGTTCATTTATAGCTATTTAAGCAGGAAGATGTTAGCATCTTTTACAACTGGTATTTAAAGATATACAAATCCTAAGGATTAGTAGGGCTTCCATAAAAAAAAAAAAAAAGCTCTTTTGAAAGAATTATTTTCCACTTAAAATCACTGCAGTGTTTTTCTGTAAATCACCATGGTGTGGTATGGGAGATTTTTTTCTGTAGTTTTTGTACCTCAAAGTTACTTTGTATATAACGTGCTGAACAATGAGTTAATACTGATATAGTTATTGATATCTATCCAGGATACAGTTTTTCAACTAGAGTCTGTTTGATCATAGGAGAGTATGTGCGATACACTCTATAAGCATGTATGAAGAAGAATCAGAACATGGAATATAGTATCTTAAATCTGAATTTCTAAAAAATAGGGCAATAATCACTGGAAATAATTTAACTTCAGATTTAAGAACAGTAGGGAATTAGTTTAGCAGATTCCTATCACATTTTAAAGAACAGTCTATTGAATGCAATGAATTAGCAAATTTTGAAATTTCAAATGCAGATCAGGCGACTCTGACAGTCCAGACTTGGAGTTCAAAAGTAAAGAGATATATAAAACAGACATACAAGTGCCTGCCTACCTGGAGTTATGTTCCAGAAGAGAAATCAATTATTCAAGTAATTCTATATGATTTAAACAGAGCTGAAATTCTGACAATTGCTACTTATCAGAAAAGCTTTTTTAAAGGTCTTTAGTTATTAAACATGTTTATGGTAGTATATGTCATGAAGATACATCAGTGTTGGCTGTAGATGAGATAAAGGTGTATGTAATAGTGTGTACTAATCACTAATTCCTTGCCAATTTACTACAAAATCATGTGCTCCCTTGTTCCAAGCTCAGCATATACACTGTACATGCCATCCCTTGCTTAGCAACATCAAAACATACTTTTTAAAGACAATGAGATTTTCATGACTAGATATTCAGAAAAAAAAAAAGGTTTTCTTTGTTATTTATAATGAATTCATATTGGTCTGTAGAGGCTCATACCCTTCACCTGTAAAGCATAGCGACAAGAATTACTGTACCTTACAATGATTTACCCAGTTAATCTCTGATTTGTGTGTTATTTCTGGAAAATGTAAGCAGATCTTTCTTTCTGGCAATTTTTGGAAATGACTCTTCTGTTAGCTTTTCAGTGAGGAGGATGGAGCCAACTGAAAGGGCTGCATATGCATGCATGCTGTGCATGAAAATAGCTCTTAGATTTCACAGAGTACTATTCTGCAAATGCTGTTTTTCAATGGGATGAGAGATATCTCAAAGTTATTTGGAAATAATCTCAATAATATTTTATGCAATAAGGTCTTAGTCCTTTTCATATTTAAGTGAAAGGTCAAAGCTTTTACTCTGTGCTACGTTGGGACTAACTTCATTTTGTTGTTATATGCATGAAAAGGGAAAACCCAGTGTAATTAAGGTGAGGTAGGGTGTTCTTTCTATATACTGATGTACTTTTTTTTTCTGTGTAGTTATTCTGATTTGTACTGTGTATTGTCATAATGGTATAATGAGAGCTTATTTCTTCCAGACAGCCTGTGCTTCTGAATTTACCTTGCTTGTTGCTACAGTTCTTCATAGGTTTATAAGAATATCTTAAACCAAATGTGTTTTGTAAAGGAAAAGTACTAGTATGTGCACTAAAAAGCTTAGAAACTGTTACTGCTGGTGTGAGTCTAATGGTCAGAATGCAGGGTTAATGAGTGGCAATGAGATGATCTGCCGTTTTCAGGAGTGGTTCAGTACCTTAATCTGCAGTCCCTTTCCCTCGCATGCCTGTAGATTTGCTGGATAGTATCTACTCCTTGGTCTGTCTTTTCATCTCTCAAAATTTGTTTTTACCCTCTCAATGTCAACCTTACTAATTATGCCTTGGACCTCATTGCAACCTTCTCTCTTCAATACAGGCTGAGCAGTCAGGCTGACATATGGCTTAACTGAGGTTTCCTGCCTCAGAAGGCAGCCTGGCACATTCATAATAATGAGCAGGCACTCTGAATTCTTTATAGAAGCAGATATCAGTTCTTCTATTTCTAGATTTTGCTTTACCACCATTCTCTGTGGTTACTACGTGGATTATACACCCACCATACAGCTACATGTGGCTTATGCACACCACTAGGAAATACAGCTGCATGTGATACTCGTAAATAACTTTGCATGGTGATTTGTGCATACTTTTCATGAAGAACTGAAACTGTAAAACAGGAATTCATGGGCTTTTCCTTTTTTTTTCTTTTTCTTTTTCTTTCTTTTTTTTTTTTTTTTTTTTTAATATAATGATATAATTCTGGAATATACACTGTGTATTGCACTTGAAAATCAGCTTGCTAACCACGTGAACAGAACTAAACAGCACTTGTGCTGAACACGTCTGGACAACTGCTTTTAAAGACGAGCATGTTTTGAAGTGATCAAATCTAGTAAGCCCACAGCACTGTCTGCAGCTATCTCTCCCAGAGATTTCCCACAAGGGCTTTAAAGGTATTGATGGTGGAATATCTTACAATCTCAGCTCAGGAACTTAAGCCTTTAAGAAATTCTCCAGCCCCATTGACATTGTAAAGGTGAACTATAAATGTTTGTTCTTTTGTTTAGCAGCAGCATCTGAACCTTTGCTGCTATGCCAGGGCAGTGTTTGTGCTTCAGGGAAGTCAGTTCCCTGAATCTGGGAGCTGCTGCTGTGCCAGCAGAAATCTACATCCAGCATTAAGCAGACAAAGCAGATTTCCTTCTCCTGGAACTTATTAAATGACTTTCCTGAAGCATTTACCTGTTCTTATCACCTTAATTTTTTTCAGAGTAAGGAATGTAAATGATCACTTCTAGGAAGCAAACTGTGAGTTATTGAATTATGCCCTTTTTCCACTTCCATTCTGATTTCTTGTACAGTAAATGTATGTTCAGGCTATAAATAGTTTGCTCTCCATGTTGAATTAATCATAAGCTTTTACAGTAGGGATTCAGCAGTAGAAATCTCTGTTATCCCACAGTCTGGGCATGGTCTTCCCAGAAAATAAGCAGAGCTGTATGCAATTGGGGATTTTAAAAGGTGTCTTATTATTGCTTCAATGTTGACAGATTTGCTAAGTATACCTCATCATTTATTGTATGTTTATGTGGGAACAGGAAGAGAGTGGGATGTTTTTATCAATCTCAGCATCTGGTAACTGTTTATAAATGTTTGACACATTTTTCTACCTCAGATAGGCCCTGTGCTGACACCCACTGTAGCCAATGGGAGGCTTTGCATTGATTTTCATTAATATGCAATCAAACCAACATCAAAAGTTTTAATTTTTTCCTTTTGTTCCAGTGACAAATCCTTAAAGTGTTAAAATATTAGCAAAGAAGAAAACAGAAAAGAGTGTTTCTAGCAATGTATTTTCAATTAGTTTCTTTTCTCAGTGAACCAATCAAATCCTTTCTGTGTTAACCCATCCCGTGTAATTTAAAAATAATTCAGTGAAATTTTGCATGAGCCTTTCTGCTAATAAGGTAGCTTGCTTTTGTGCTATATATTCACTTTGCTTATCAGACTTTGAAATGGGATTTACTGTTTGTGATTAATCTACTTGTGGTTCTGTGGTTGGCAGAGAGTAGCCCTGGCATCTGAGAGAACCAGGAGGAGCAAGTTATTTGTCATGAGGTTTTCAAAGTGCAATAGTGACTGCTAATATAGGCACCTGGAAAGGTTTTTGACTCTTCTCACAAGTGTGTTGTTATGTGCTATTTCTAAGTCAGAAAAAGTGTATGGCTGATCATTTCTGGAGTAGATTGTGAGATTTTCATCACCTCCATTAATGATTAGAAAGGACAGGACTGCTAGATTTGGCATGTGGCCTCCGAAATTCCTTGGGGGAGATGGCAGTCTAAGATGAAATTGAAATTAGTGGATGGATTGGAAAGTGGAAAACAGAGCCTTGTAAAGAGTTGGGAGCTGCAGAGGTAAAAAGGAACAGTATTAGCTTCATCAGCACTGTGTGACTGTAACAAGAGCATGAGGATATGCAACTGGGAAGAAGATGGACCTCTTCTGAGTTTGTGTTCCTCTCTGTCCTTCCTCCCTATACTCTCACTTCCTGGCCATCCTCTCAACTATACTTTGCCCTGGTGTTGACTTACTGCACAGTTACACTTCTTGCAGCAAAGCCTGGGACAGGGGATTTGCACTGGAGCTGGTGGACAGAGGCTGTCAGCTTCTGACAATGTCATGGACTGTGCTGAAGAGACGTTGTGTCAGAATACAGTGACTCTTAACAGCACATTCTGAGGGGCAGTTTCAGTTTGTGGTCTGCAGTTATAAAGCACTGTAGGAAAATACCAAATCTAGTCTTGTTCTAGGCCGTAAATATTAAGGTATGAAAATCATACTGGTCTGTTATGGATGAAGGCGGACTGATCGTGAACAGAGAAAGAGGCCAACTCAAATGCACAGGCTGTGAATTGCTTGTTGGATCTGTAAGAAGCAACACCACTGCATCTGAATTGTGGTATGATGCTGCTGAACAGGTTTGCTTGTCTTCTATTATGCTATCACCTCTAATACTGATCATACTTCTGCTTTCCTCATTCGTAATTACCCAATCTTATTTAAAGGTATATTAAAACTACTTTTCATTTAGGAATAGAAGAACTTAAAGAATTAAAACAGATCAAAAGTAGCAGCCAGTTACACAGGCAAAACAAGACTTACCCGATTTTGCAAGTTGCAGTGTGTTGGCCTACGATAACTCAAATGTAGGACAGACCAGAACATGGATTTTTCTTTTTCTTTTTCTTTTTTTTTTTTTTTTTTTAAGTCAAGATCTTTATAGCTCTTGGCCTCTCTTTTTCTCTCTTTCTTTTTTTACTCCTGCCCAACTTGTATCAGATTTTTTTTCCAGCTCTTTGTTGTAACCTCCCTTCATCCATGTTTTACCTGGAACTGTGGTAAGATTTCTTCTCTTCAGGCTGCCTCTCAGCTGCAAAATAGTAACCTTAGTACAAATCAGTGACCTTACAGCTCTTTCGTTGCAAATATGAGGAAGTGGGCTTTCCTCTCCTCCCTGCCTCGGCTGGCATTTCTCCTGCTACAAGGGAATCCCCAGAGGGCGGAAAAACCAAATCTGGTATCAGCACCCTTCACACAATAGGACAAACACGAGTTGATTAATGTGTGGTGTTTTCTATCCATTTTAGTTGCCTATTACTATATGGTTGACTTTTGTGTTGCCCTCCTATCCCTGGGACTGTGGCCAAAATGGAATGAACCAGAAAGTACTGCAACCATAACGGGCTCCTTCTCAAGGCACTTTCTGCTAAACTCAGCAGAAGCTGAGTAGAGCTGAGAAGTGGAGTCTAAATGGGAGGGAAATTGCTAGCACAGATGCTTGATGTGTGGTTGCAAGTAGCAGCCTCTTCTCTTTTGTGTAAGTCCTAGCATAAAGGATGGCAAGATGTACATCATCCAAGAGCATCTCAAGCTCAATGCTGGACCCAGGAAATATGGTGATAGAGCAATGGTGTAAGTTGCAATTGCTCCATTTTTATTTGAATAAAACATATTGATCCCGGGAAGAGCATTTGCCAAATCTCAAGAGGAAAGGCAGAGCTGACTTTAAATAATTCAGAGCATTCAACACTTTTTTTTTTCTCTCTCTCTCTCTCTCAAGTAATGGGACAAAATTGACTTTGAGCTGCCTCCAATGGCTTGAAGAGTATTACACCATTACTATCATACATTATTTGTGTGTTTGGCAATGTACAAATTGCACCAGGAATGAATGCAGTCCATTCTTTCTCTGGAATTACAGTTTTGAACTTAATGCCTGAAGATAAGCACTGATTGCAGTATTGCATAAAAAAAAAAAAAAAGTCTTGGACTGCCCTCTCTCCCCCCAAATAAACATGTTATATTTTTAGAATTGTATTTAAGTGCTTAATTTTGCAGCGTCTCAGTTTCCATTCATTGGCTGCGCTAAAAATTATTTTTTTGGCTCCATGACAATATAAATGAGATTCTCCAGAGAAATTTTTGATCAACGGGGGCTTTCTTATTTATCTCTTTATTTAGCAAGCTATTCTGCATCGTTTCAATATATGCTAAAAGTTATTGGTCAAAGGTTATGCTGACTATATCCCCTCTTCTCCTATGCTCTTTTATGAATATGGGAAATATTTGAGTTCTTGATTTTATGAAAGAATACAGCTGCCTTTGATAAAAGACTTGCCGCAGTCTGCAAATCTGATACAATCTAGTGCAGTCCTCTGCAGTCCATTAAGCTCTAGCAGAAACCTCACAGCCAGCAGACTAACTCACGTGCTCCTTTCACAGAGGACTGCATTTTGTATGTACTCATGCAGATGCTATCCAGTGCAGGAGCTCAAGTTTCCTTGCTTTATCATGTAAACAAGCAGGATGTGTATTTTGGGCTCATGATCTTTTTCCTTCTTTGCCCAGAATGTTTCCAAATATGCAAAATAATTGTCCACTGGTTTCCAATACTAAATGTCTTTCCACACAGATCATCTGTAGTCAAAGGTCCTGGCATCCAAACTTTTTATTTTTTCAGTCGTACAGATGATCTTTGTTTCTGTTTAAAAGTTGTTTAGATTTGCAGAAGGATTTGGCTGCTCTAAATGTTCCCAAAAATCGAGTAGCTCCTTTTAGACTCTTCAGTAACAATGGAGCCTTTAGGGTCTGTGCAGACAATAGTGACAAAACTAGCCAGATACATATTTTTTTTCAGCATGTTTAACACCCATTAACAATATTTTCTTGGGCTTTTGTTTCTACAGCCAAAACATCCTAATCCTGACTGGCGTTACTCTGCGTCCCTAAGGGCAGGAATGCAAAGGTAGGTGTTGTTCTTCCTGAAATGAAGGGCAATTCTGTCTGTATCCTCTGTAGAAAGAAGTACTTTATTTTTGTAAGGCTCCACCGATGTCCTAGACTAATGATATCTGTAGGCTGAGACAGAAAGCATCAGAGTTCTGCTGCTGTCTCTTTCAGTCTATAGATGTTACAGATTCATTTTGACTACATCTTATGCTCCAACAGTCCTTCTGCAGATGTGCACATTCGTGTTGTTTGCCTCCTGCTTTTTATATACTGAATGTCAAGATGCAATTGCTACAATTATTATGTTATTTAACTATGATTATACAATTTACGGTTACTTTTAAGCTCCCTGTTATCATCTGTGCTGATGTGTTTCAATAGGCTGTCTGCGGCATTGATTCTGCAGCATTTTCCATCTTGCTGCTTTTCATTACCATGAAAGTACACTGCTCCTGCAGGCATCTTATTAAGAATATGGTGCAATCAAGGTGATTAAAACAGTTAAAAGGATATTTTGAGCATATAAAACTCATATTTTCAAAGAAAGCACAATAATGCCATTTCCAAATATTTATATCTTTAAATATCTGTGCTCAGGCATCCCATTCTCTGCTATAATTTTCTACGCAGTAGATCTGAAAAAAAAAGTAAGCCTTTTTTATGGAGCTTAGGTAAAATAATGTCTTTGTTTCCTCTTCCTGAGCAAATTGGCAAACTAGTCTTATTTTCAGGTATAATTTGACATGATTAATAAGACCACGTTATAAGTTTAGAAGCAACTAAAAGGCTTAAAAATTCCTAATAGCACTAAATGTTCAGCACTTCATATTTTCCCCCAAATTTTTTGTTTGATGGGGCTGTGGCTAAACCCATTTATCCATTATTATTATTATCCATTACAGAGCTCAAGAGACTCCATAAGATAGAAAGAAAATACTCAGGCTTTTCACTGCTCCTGAGGCTGTTCAGGAGCCTACGTGTTTCTGCATCTCTGCAGCGGACTCTGGCTGCTGTGTAAAAAGAAACATAAATCTCAGAGACTTGAAAGAAAGGAAGAGGGAAGGAGCTTGATTCTGTGGCCTGTTGAGTAGAGAAAAATCTGGGTTTATTGGTTTGTTTCTTTTAAGTTCCTCTTGTTAATTTTTAATCCCTGACTGCATACTGCAAAATAGAGTCTGAGAAAGGATCCAGAAGCAAGAATTCTCCTGCCTGCCTAAGCATCTTCTCTACTAATCCACTAAGTCAGACATCTTCTTGTATATTGTCAGCCTAGCTCTGCAGATTAACATTTTTTTTCTAAAAACAGTTCAAGATTTTGCCTTAAGTTACCTGTACATAAATGTAAAGTAAAAACTCATTTAAACCAATGGGTCCCACAAGCAGGGAAGCCAATGAAGCCTTTCTGAGAAACTGTGTCACTCTGTTCTCTCATATCAGTAACTCCTGTCCCTCCCTGAGATCTCAAGATTTGAGACTTTGTGGTTTGTCCAGCTTCTAATTTTTGTATGGAATGTAGGAATTTGATGTTACTGGGACCACTGTCATTTGTTAAATTGGCTGAAACTGCCCATTAATTTCAACAGGGAAAGTGGAAAGGAACCGAGAGGCAGTTGAGCAGAGACAGGGAGAGACAACACTGTCACAGAATGCTGTTTCTCTAAGGAGTCACACACAAATAAGAACTTAGTTTTGTATTAAAAAAATAGCATATATTTTCTTTTTCTTTATTATGAGGTGCTGATAAATGTACAGCAATTGCAATGGTGCTTAAAAAAAAACATGCTCACCATGCAACCCTGTAAAATTAATATGTAGCCACAGAAGATTATGTAGCCACAGAAGATTATGAAGATTATGTAGCCACATAAGATTATTTTCTTTTTACTTAATTGTTCACCAAACACATACAGTAGCCCAGGAAAGCAAGGTATGTGAGAGTACTATACTAACAGGCCCTCAGAACTAACTGAGAACTAACTTATTTGTTTTACTGCTAAGTTATCATAAAAGCAAAGACTTCCTTGATAACAATTGCCAATCAGTGAAAGCAAAGCATCCTGGAAATATGTTTGTTTTATAAATTATGCCGCAACTATGTCGTAGTAAACAATCAAAAAGGATTTTTGCAAGTCAAGCAAGGTAGTTTTCAAATGATCCAGCCAACTTTGTTAGCATGATACAATGCTTGCCCAGTGACAAATAGTTATGACATTTTGAAGAATAACTAAGAAGGGGAGTGCTATAAAACCCAGGGCTTATAGGGACTGTATAATCTAACCATGATATATGCTTATACAGTGCTGTGCATATGGAGGAAGCAGGAATCTTACGTGGAGGACCAGGAGGGCCTGATCAGCAGTGGCCAACAGTCTCCAGTGCTACTGCAGGTAAGGGTGTGAGAATATGGCATATAAATGAGGGAATAATGTTAACTACTTAATGTATCAGTCTTATTTCTTCTTATATTTTGTCTCTCTCAGTGAAGACCTTGTAATTTAGTTTGTGAACTCTGAATAGCATGGAGTAATTAAGCAAAAATCTCTTTCTTTAGTCAGCCATAGATAAACACTGGAGTTGAGAGTCCTTAATTCTATCTCTGACCTTGCCTTTGGATGATACTAGTTTGTGTAACTAGTTCTATTATTTCCAATCAGATTCAAAATTTCCATTGTTGGATCTAGAGTTGATTTGCCCTCACTGGAGTATCCAGTCATTCGTGTGATAGGCACTTTCACAGTTATGTCCAAAACAGAGCAGTGAGATGTCTAGAGAGCATCTCTAGGCACGTCAAGGAGAAGGAGGTGATCAGGAGTAGTCAGCATGGATTCATCAAGGGGAGGTCATGTTTGACAAACCTGATAGCCTTCTATGATGTGATGACTGGCCAGTTGGACAAGGGGATGTTTTCTACCTTGACTTCAGCGAGGTTTTCGATACCATCTCCCATAATATCCTCACAGGAAAGCTCCAGGAGTGTGGACGGGATGAGTGCACAGTGAGGTGGATTGAGAACTGGCTGGATGGCAGAGCTTAGACGGTGGTGATAAATGGGGCCGAGTCCAGTTGGAGGCCTGTGGCCAGTGGTGTCCCCCTGGGATCAGCACTGGGCACCGTGCTGTTCAACCTGTTCATCAATGACTTGGACGTAGGGAGAGAGTGCACGCTGAGCTAGTTTGCAGAGGATACCGAGCTTGATGGAGTGGTTGACACTCTGGAGGGCTCTGCTGCTGTTCAGAGGGACCTGGACAGGCTGGAGAGTTGGGTTGAGAGGAACCCCATGAGGTTCAACAAGGACAAGTGCAGGGTCCTGCACCTGGGGAGGAATGACCCCAGGCATCAGTACAGATTAGGAGATGACCTGCTGGAGAGTAGCTCGACAGAGAGGGACCTGAGAGTCCTGGTTGACACCAAGTTAACCACGAGTCAGCAGTGTGCCCTCGTGGCCAAGATGGCCGATGGGATCGTGGCCTGCATCAGGAGGAGTGTTGCCAGCAGGTAAAGGGAGGTGATCCTGCCCCTCTCCTCAGCTCTGGTGAGGCCACACCTGGAGTACTGTGTGCAGTTCTGGGCTTCCCAGTATAAGAGGCATGTGGAGCTTCTAGAGAGGGTCCAGAGGAGGGAAACAAAGATGATTAAGGGAATGGAACATCTCTCGTATGAGGAGAGACTGAGTGAGTTGGGCCTGTTTTCCCTGGAGAAGAGAAGGTTGAGAGGCAATTTAGTTAATATGTATAAATACCTGAAGGGTAAATGTAGGGAGGAAGGGGCCAAGCTCTTCTCAGTGGTGGCCAGTGATAGGACAAGGGGAAATGGGTATAAGTTGAAACACAGGAAGTTTCATCTCCATGAAAGGAAGAACTTCTTTCCTCTGAGGTGGCAGAGCCCTAGAAAGGCTGCCCCAGGAGGTTGTGGAGTCTCCTACTCTGGAGGTCTTCGAAACCCACTTGGATGCCACCCTGTGCCACGTGCTCTAGGTGTTCCTGCTAGATCAGGAGGATGGACTAGATGATCTCTAGGGTCCCTTCCAACCTTACCCATTCTGTGAGATAACTCGAGTAAAATCTACCCTTGGTGGACCCTTAAAGTCCACCTTAGAGTTCTGATCCCTGTCTGACAACTAGATGAGCACTGTAAGTCCTTTAGAAATTCTAATGAGGATTTAATTCTGGTGTTACAGAATTGGGTCAAAGGCCCAGTTCTCTAGCAGAATAAAATGTAAAAGTTGCTTTATTAAATGATGCTAGGTGCAAAGATTTCACTCGACTTAAATGGGAATTTTTCTTGAGTGAAAAACTGCAGAGTAGCTTCAGAATTTGCATTCACACTTGCAATTTGAACATGAATTAATAAACCTGTAGTGGTACTGCAGAAGGCTTATCTTCTTAAACAGGTCTGGAAATTAGACATAGTAGGCCCCTAGGCTGTAACTACCTAGTTATACTGTGCTCTTTTTTCTATTTTAGACTTTGCAAGAAGACACTATTTCTGCACATTATGTATTTAAATGCATTTGAAAATGTCACCACAAATACAGGTTACAAGTACAAAAGGTTTCAGCTCCACTAGTCTCCTTGAACTGAGCACTTAGTGCATCACCTTATGCCAAACTCAGTATTGGTGCAAAAATTCACCCAGATACTTGCTGGCTAGTAATGCCAGTTTCTAAGTACCCATAAGTATTTGTAAAAGTCAAATGTATTCAGGAGCTCCACTGCCATTTGGGTCTTAGAGCCCTTTTCTCTAATGGGATTCCTCTGTGCTAGTCTTTTTAGGTTGAATTATTTTATTTTCATTTTGGGAATCTACACATCTCGAGGTGTGAGAAACAGCATTAGCCTTTGACTTTTGTTGCTCTTTCGTAATACTTGCAATTCTGCTAAATGAAGCATTAAAACAATGAGTACGTATCTGCCACATACAGTATTTTAGCATAGCCACAGTCATTGGCTGAGAAAACAGGATAATACTAAATTATAAATTGAGTCCATCATCACACATCACATTTTTTAACAATTTATTGCACTAGTTTAGATGAATCTAACTGCAGCTTGCCATATATACCTGTTTCCATGGTTCTCTATACTGTGTAGGTTCGTGACTTGTGATGTTTTTTGTCAGGTTAACATACAGAGCAGATGCTTCTCAGTACAAGTTCATATCCCATTGATAGAGTCATCAAAGCTTTTGCTCCTGACATGTCATTTGCATCTGAATAGAGTTATATCTGAGTCCAGAGAAATCCCTAAATATGCTTGCTATTCATTATCTCTGTTTTTATCAGCATATGCAGCAGCTGCAGGTCTCCATTTCTGATTATTGTAAACCACTTCCACTTCTGTTCTGTGCACACATGTGCCATGCAGTTACTTTAGTTAATTGATTACTCCCAATCACTTTGTCATTAAACCTTTCATTTAATTTAACAAGCTGCAAAAGACCCAGTTAAGATGCTTCATAGAAACAGATTCAGAGTTAATCAATGAGAGCATCCAGAGATGATGTCACAGGACATCACTGCTTTAAGAAGGATGAACAAGTCAGCTGCTAAATCAGTAAATCCTTAATTCCTAAGACATAGCTTTACCCAGTTACCATATTATGTATCAGCAAATACATGTGCAAGCAAAATCGAGGCCTCATTTGCACTGACAACACTCTCATTGACTTAATTGGGTGTTTCAGTCACGCAGTGGAGCAAATCTTCATCTTCACTTTTTATTATACACCAATGAAATTGTTTGTAGCTTCATAATCAGGATCCTTCCAACCAAGATGGGATGAGAAGCCTCAAAGTTCCCTTAAGTAGAAGATGGCACTAGGTCCAGCTCTGCAGGGCATCTCGTTTGCCTTACATGCTGCGTAGTGAGTCTAGGATCTGCAGGCAGGATTCTGATTTCTGGTTTCTGGCATCCAACAGATTTGACAATTACTTCAGACTTTCTGTACGTGATCACTAGTTTGTGTGAACTTTATGTTCTGAATGTCTAATAGAATAACTGTAACCTGATTTTTAGAAATGCTGGAAGCTCATAATTGAAATAAAATCAATGGGACTTAAAACTAGTGCTATAAATATAAAACACCTAAGATTTGGAAAAAAAATAGACCTATGTAAAACTCAGAGATCTGAGTTAGTGGGTATTAGATAAATCTGCCTCTATTTCTCTGTGCTCCAGGTTCCAATCTACAATACAGAATTGGTAATACAAGTTGTTTTAAAAAACACATTCTGAAGATGCGTTCATGACAAATGTAACACTCAGGAGAATTATAAGATTTTGTGATTGAAAAAAAACCAACTATGAGCATTTTTAAAATTTTCTGTTTGATATAGGCTTTATTTGTATGCAGTAAATAAGGCAGTAGGCCACACATTGCATTTATAGGAAAAAGTAGATTTTCATTCAGAGAATGATAGGAATGAATGAGAAAAGGATGTTGTGGAAAAAAATACATTTGAAATATGCAAGTGTCTAGGTAAAGATCATGTTTGGAACACTGGTGTCTCTGAAGTCCACGACAAAGATCCCACTTCAAGAAAGCTAGCATTTCAGTGCCTTTTCATCTAAATACTCAAGACAGGCTGAATTAAAGTTGCGTAGACAAATACAGTTCTAAGATATGCTAATTTTATGCTTCTGCTTTTGCAGTAGGGATATTCTTCTGGGTATTTCTGTCTTTTTTTTAAAAAAATACTTGAAATAATATACTTGAATACTTGAATAAGCTGTGGGAAGAGGATGATGCATTTTTTTAGAGCACCCATATGAAAAATAAGTCAGTCTCTGGACCTCAGTATGGAGAGTCCTGCATACTGAAAGTTCATGGTGCATATGTGCATATGTTTATCCCTTTGAGTAAGTAAGCAGTAGTAGTAGTAGTCGTCTGCTATTCCTTGAAAGAGACAGTTTGCTAGTAGGTTTCATAGCTACTTATAAAGGGTAGGAGGGAATATTGTAACTAAGGAACCCAGAGTTCAGGTCTGATTCTGAAGTGGACCATACCTCAATGCTTATATATTCATATGCATATATAAGTATATAACCTTCATATAAAGATATATATGTCCTCATGCCCCATTGACCCAAGTCTTTGTCTTTCAACACTTGTCTTCTGAAGTTTCTCTACCCTGGCTTTTTTTCCTCTTTATTCACTGTATTTCCTGCAGTTCCCTACATCTTTACTCTCTGATCTTTTCATTTTTGCCATGCTGCTTAAGATCTTCCATGTCTACCTGCTCTTAGACTGTCCTGAGAGACTGTCTGTCCTTTTAGGTTTTATGCTTGGTGCCACAGTTGACCCGGAATAGATTTCTGTAATTCTCTGAAGGTAGTTCATGCTGTAACTAGGCATGAAGAAGAAGTCAGTGAATGGAGCATGAGCTGCAGAATAAATGATAAATGTTCAAACTAAGAATTACAACTAGCTTTAAATACAGCACGTAGGCAAAATGATCTGAAAAGTAAGCTGTGTAGAAAGAAAGGGAAAGGGAATACTCGTATAGATTCCAAGGAAAGTAAGTAAGAATAATGGAGAAAGAAGGAAGAGGAAGGAGAAGGAAATCCTGTAATTATCTAGTGTGAATTTCTGCATAGCATAGCATGTTCCACTTAGTAATTTGTATTCCAGGCAAATTGATTCTGATTGAACAAGACTGTTCCTTAAAAAAAGATGCACCTTCTTGCAGTGGAACGAAATGAGAAAGGCCCAGATGGAGACATTAGCCTAAGCAAAACAGAGGCCAGCAAAAATGGGACCCAGAGGTCTGAGAAAGGAAATCTAAAGGCATGGAGAAGAGAAGGGGAAAAAGCTGACAATAGGAAAGTGAGCAGAAAGGAACTGTGAGGGGGAAAAAAAATAGAAAAGGGTGATATAGAAGTCCTACAGATGGCAGATGGCATCGGGAATGGGATAGATAGTAAACTTGAGTGACAACTGAAAATAGGTCTCTGGGGAAGAAAGGTGTCACACCCAGACTGGGTAATAGGTTCTGGCAAAGGGGAAAGAAAGCTACATTGAGGTTGCCTCTTTTTTTCCATTGAATATAATGTTTTGATCTCTCCACAACCTTGAATCCATGTAGCATCACTGCAGAAGGGAATGAATGATGGATTTTTTTTTTTCAGTTTGACCCTTTCCTTGCTACAGGAGACGGTTTTCTTGAAATTTGGTAGGCATAACACTGCTGTAACAGCACCTGGGAGACCACAGTATTGTCAAAGGATCCTGGCTTCTGAAATGTCTTTCTAAAAATTCTGTTTAAAGAGAAAGAAAATAACAATTCAGAGTGCTAGGAGAGACCTCACATGTATCATTTCATATCATATAGCTTTGTGTTTTGTTGTAAATAGAGAACCCTTTTTTTTCCCCTAAATGTCAGTGAGTTTTCATTAACCTTCTGCAAATGATCTTCCTTATCTAAAGAAAAAGGATTGCGATTCCTCAAGCAGCCCAGCATGCACTGCAGAGAACGTGCAAGGGCTGAAAATGCTGCTTCCTTGAGACTACCAAAGGTTAATTTACAAATAACAGCAGATGAGGCTGGTCTGGCTTATCAGTTTATTGATTAAGGCTGTAAAACTTAATAACCAATCAGCAACCCAGAATACATTACTGGGATCTTGGTTTGTTGCAGTTATTTACAATAGAAAGTGCTAGAGAGTGCAGCTGTGTACATTTATGTCCTATATATTGATTTCCATTAGCAGCCATTTTTTCCTGGAATATTATAATTCCTTCATTTAAAACCACATATACTTATGTATCAAAATACCTGTACTAAGAACTATATCTCTGTGGTCTTAGAAGCGTTGTCTGTATGATGTAATATTTTGAAGGGGAATATAGGGAAAAGTACAGAACAGACAAGTCATTTGTGTTGCTTGTAAAAACTTTCGCATGTAGGATCTGGAGCAGTGATACTATAGTGAAATAGGAACAATTTGCTAGCACTGTATAAGGCTTAAATCCTTTCCTTTTATTTTATCTTTTGACCTTGGTCATTGACATCTCAAGTCCACTCCGTCTAGTTGCTTAAGGATTTGAGGTGATGCTCAGGCAGCAGAGTCTTCTTTCCATTCTCAGTGTACTTGTATTCCCAATACACTCCTAGTACACTTCCCATTATTCTGCTTTCCACTTTTTTCCCCTCCATTTTTACCTCTTTCATGTTACTCTCTGGTGTGCCAAGTGTGCATCTCTCTCCATACTCTTCTTTGGAACTTTATTCTTTTCACTCTGATCTCTTCCTACTCATCTGTCCTGTACGTCTCTCCTCTGTATTATTATTCCATGAGCACTCAAAGCAGGTCACTGGCTTGGCCGAACATGACCTTTGCTGTATTTCACATCAAACTAAGGATCTTCTGTGATAAACGCTTCTCATTTCTGACAGCCCACTGGAAGTCTGGCTGACAATAGGAAAGGGAGCAGAAAGGAACTGTGAGGGAGAAAAAGTCCTTCTGGCTGAGGATTTCAGATGCTGTTTGGTCTGAAGAAAAGCATTTGATATCAGAAAGATTTTTTTCAAAAAAAAAAAAACATGTCAGAAATATTTAAGTATTAGTATGGTAGATACAGCTTGGCATTGTGATTATTATTTTAAAGGAGTTTTGATTTTTCCGACCAGGAGCACACATCTGCTTCACCATATGCAAAACATGGTTGAAACAGCAGTTTGGTCTCCCAGTATTTGCAGCCAGGACTAGGTAAATGAATTTACATTTCTGTTCAGATGAGTGATTAAGCAATGAAAAGAGGAATGACAGATGATATTTTACAGAAACTGCATCATGATCTAGCTATTGTTAAATTTACTTTCTCTTGTTGTGTTATTCTCCTCTTAGCTCTAAAAAAAAGAATGATTTCCTTGAAAATACATATGTGATCTTTGGCAAGGCCCATTATTTTTCAGTGGAGGCAACAAACTGCATCAGGTTACATGGATGAAAGATTTAATAATGTGTGATACCTTTGTCTTTGGAGGATTATTGTAAGAAAAAAAAAAAGAAAAGAGAGAGAACTCATCAAAATGTAAGAAACGCTAATCCTGGGCACTTCAGATTTGTGTGATCTATTTCTCTTGAAAAGATTTGATGTATTTGACTAAGTTTTTGATTTCATTTTGTCCATGAAACAACCTGGTCTTGGAAGAGTCTATGCCTTCCAAGATTGTGGAGAATTCTTAATTTCACCTGTTACAAAGATTTATGCTAGAAAATTAACCTTTCTCCTCAGCCCTGGCCAATGCTGAATATGTCTGTGCATCATGTAATTTAAGCAAAATGAAAGCTCTGTGCATGAAAACCTTTCATTAAGATCAGGGCTGTATTTATCCCTGACTAGAAGCAGCTGTTATGATGACCATGTCTAACTTAGTCTTCACATAGGATGACTGTTCCAATACAGGTTTCTCAAAGGCTTATCTAAGACTAGAAGATACATTTGAGTTATTATTAATATAGGAAACTTGTAAAATTTTTAAATTGCATGAAAACTAAAGTATCAGGAGACCAGATATTATTCTAGGGCTGCATAATATGAAGTAATCATTCCAAACCTGCTCTTTTAATGAGTGGGGAGGCAAAAGACTATATGCAGACAATTACCAACCTCTCTAGGAAGCAGTAATATCAAGCTTGGGACAAATCATAGTACCTGAAAGTAGACAGCCAGCCTGGAAGGCTCTGTCTTGGGTTATGACAAAAGCAGAAAGCAAGGGACGCAAAACTAATGTTGAAAGATGGAATGTAGGCCCAGGGAGAAAGGCAAGTGGGGTTGGCCTTGCAGAGGACACAGCCTGCAGCTGAAGAGTGATGATGCAGAACTGGAACTTAGGTTCTCTACTGTGGTTCTATGAGGGTTTTATGGACAGAAATACTCATATGGGAGCTCTAGGGGGTATGCATGGGGAAACTAGAGCACCTGGGACTGTCAGGCTTACTGCGGATGAACATCCTAAGCGGTGTCTTCAGGACGTGGGTGTCCTGTTCAGAGTGAAGCTGAGTAAAGTGAACATTGAGGTTCAAACCTACATGACGAACCCTTAAGGATCAAACATGCAAATGACTAATTTCAGAATTGGCATTCAGTGCAGACACTTTATATTAACTTTTAGGACTTATATCAGCTATAGCATTGCCAGGCAAGGTCTAGCTAGCTAGGAGAAAGTGTGACAGTGACTCCTCACTTAATCAGTTTAGCCTTTCCTGTACCATCCCTTCGCTCCTTCAAAATGCAAGTTACACTTGCATCTGAAAAAACTCTTCTCTTCTGCCAACTATTACTAACTCTACTCTTCATTTGAAGAGCAAGGAACAATGTAATTAATTTTGATTATTATTAACTTTGCCTCTGTAATTGCCATTAGTTGCTTAACTATTCAGATAAAACACCAGCAGCTCCAGATAGTTCAGCAGGTTTTGCATCCTGATCTCTTGAACCAAGTCTCTAAAAGTAATTCATATCCCAAATGACAGTGGAAGCGAGCAAACTTGAGCACAGCATTTCTTAGTAAAAAACAGATTTTTAGGATGATTCAATTGATTCCTAAATATCTGGAAGGAAATTCTTTTGTAATTAAAACTTATGCCCAATTTTCAAATCTAAGCAACTTTTGCTTTTGTCTCACTGTCTGTTGCTCTAGGCTTGTCCTTTTGTGTGATCCTGACAACAGTACCAGCAATTTTATGTCTTGCATGCCTATGGGTAAAATTCCGCAGCTATGCAGAAGACAAGAATTTTGTTTCCCGTGCCCCTTATTTTCCCAGAGGTTTCAATAATAATTAAATAAATACATATTCACTCTCTTGCAGCTGTACTACCTTGGGTTATGATCTTGTCAGAATTTATAAGCTAAACAAGTAGTTATCTGGTCAGTACTTGAGGGAGTTGATGCTAATCAAATTGTTTCCACATGAGCTTACAGCTGCTTTGTCCCTGTTGTGTCTCCTTTTCTAGTTGTTTTTCTCTCCACTGATCTATTTAATGCTGTGGTCTTAATTTGTTTCATGTTAGATTTTTTTTTTAAGGCTAAAAAATATTTTTTAAATGTTAAATTGACATTTCATATTCATGATCCCAGAGAAATTTAAATCCTGCTATCTCTTCTCGTTTTATTTGCTTATCTTCTAGAAAATAGGGAAATAGAAGAAAAAAAAAAAAAAGGAAAGAAATGTTTTTTGATCTGAAATATGTTTATATCCCAACTGATGGAAAAAGCAGAGGGTGAGGAAGACAGACCTCTTGGTGATAGTACATCCTCCTCTAATGGATATCTGCCTGTGTGCAGCACTTTGCACACAGGGTGCTGCACACAAGGGTCATGAATGTATTTTTCATGTGTTTGTTTTTGTAATCTGCACGTCCTCACAGGCAGGACTGGGCACTGCTTCAGCACCAGTTATTAGTGTTGTGGCAGTACCTCTCAGTCAGACGGCCCCACACAAAGCCCCTATGAATAGCAAAAAAGCAAGCCTTGCCTTAGGGAATTTGCCATTTACATGACCAGCACAGCCAAAGTCTGAGAAAATAAGGGAAATGAAATGGTTATTATCCCGTTTCCTTTAAAGAAAAAAAAAAAAAAAATTAGAATGATTCTCCTCAGAATTCTCTGGGGCAAAGTCAAAGACTGGATCAACATCTGCCCTCCGTAAAACATTCCCACTGCATCAGGGAGGAGCAAAGAGTCACAGAGCTTTAAGCAAGTCCCTGATGCCGTCCTTGTTCGCTCC
>JAVCKT010021440.1:0-16132 GCA_032273925.1 Rhynchotus rufescens
TGTGCTCCAGGTCCCAGGATGCTTGCACATCAACACAGATGTCACATACAATAGAAAAGCAAATTTATACTGCTGTTATTGGTAGATTTCTACCATGATAATTATTTGGATTTTTTCTTTTTTAATTGGGGGTGTGTGTTTGCTGTATAGTACTTGCACTCACATTGCTTGACTCCCACAGCAGGAAGAGTGAGATAGGTTGTTCTTGTGATGTGAATCAGCGCCAAGGGGTCAGCTGTAGAAACACTCTTCACATTGAAGCAGGAAGAGAGCAATGCAGCTGTAAAACTACCAGATGATATGGAAATATCTGCTGTTACTCAGCAGTTTATAACAGATCTATTAATTTTATTTTGGAAAAAAAAAATATGACTAGGTTTGTTGTAGAGTTCTTTTTTGATAGGAAGAAAAGGTTAAATTTCTCCTGGACCTTCTGAGAGTTCAGTTAGCAAATGCCTTTCTTATCTTATTTCTTGCAGGGTATTATAGAAAAATCGAAGATGAAAGGAATTCCAATCATTATTGATGCTGTAAGTACTTTTTTGGTTAATTCAGTAATTTGTCATTTAAGAATCTGTTGAGTAAATGTTTGTCTTTCTGGTTTTTGCAGGATGGACTGTGGCTCATTTCCCAGCAGCCTTCTCTCATTCAAGGCTACCAGAGAGCTATTCTTACTCCCAACTATATGGAGTTTAGCAGACTATATGAAGCCATGGTGAGCTGGTTTCCTTTTCAATAGTTTAAGAACGTGCAAAATTAATCTTGTAATGTTTAGTAATAAACCTCTTATTACTAGGCTAAATATTATGTCCCATCTGAGAGAAACATTGTATAGGTTTTGATTCCATGAGATACTCGCCACCACAGCAGAGCACATTCTTAAACTGAGCTCTTTCAAAAAGACCCTTTCTTAAGCTTTTTTGGCATTTCAGAATGAGTGTTGTATAAAAATAGCAGGAGAGTGATGGCAGTGCTTTTGTTTTTCACTCACAGAACTGGCACATTATTTTACTGAAGCAGTAAAACATGTTCTGTATTTGGAATTCTTGTGTTGTAGCTTAGAGACCCCGTGGACAGCAGTGACCATCACGGATGTGTGTTAAGACTCAGCCAAGCCATGGGGAATTTGACAGTGGTTCAAAAGGGAGAGCGGGATCTGATCTCAGATGGAGAGAAAGGTAAGTGAAGCCTCTGCTTGCGGCGGGGTGATGCTCTTGTGTGTTTGCTTCCTCTTATTCAATGGTTGGACTGTAAGGGGGCTGTGTAGTAGGAGTTGGTTGGCTGTATTCCCCTGAAAATGGAAGGGCAGGGAAGGCTCTCTTGGCAGATGTCCTTCAAGTGCTCAGTGTAAGGTGATATTTTAAAAGGATGTTAAGTGTAACTTTATTTGATGAAAAAAATGTGTTTATTTCTCCTTTAAATGGCTAAAATGTTTTTAACGTTACACTGAGGTACCGAGGACTTTTGCGCGCGTGTGTGTGTGTGTGTGTGTGTGTGTGTGTGAACTTCTTAAAAATCCCTGTCCAAGAGGGTCTATGCATGTGCATATAGTATTGCTCAGTTAATGCAGGATAACACTGTTGTGTCACCATATACTGGTGATCTGAAAATGGAAGATGTCTTGAGGCTCGTGGACTACTTGGTTCCTCGAGCATTGTCCTTCACCATAGGGTTGTAGGTTAGCGTGTGCCTTGCACACTAGTCCTGGCAACTTTTCTCTCTAACGTAGCTACAGATTGTCGTCACCCTTTCTGAAAATGCTTCCTTGTGAGTATGGGGAAATGTTCTTGAAGAACCCAGCCATGTCAGAGGCCAGCAGCACTTCCCTGACGAGCACTGCATTCATCCGAGCTGCCCTCCTCCCACTGTCATACGTGCTCTGGTTTCCATAAGCAGCAGCTCTGCCCATAGTTGCTGACAACCACTGATGCTGCTTCAAGATTGTTTTGTATACCTGTCAATTTTACATTACGGGGAGCCACGAGAGACTTTTATATGAACTAGGAAAATACCTGCAATAGGACAGCTGGTTTATGCAGAGCCTCCTCAGTAGCACGGATAGGAGGGAGCCGCCGGAGGCCGCGGTGCAGGCCGGGCTGTGTTCTTCCGCAGGAGAGTTGGGAAAACTGGGGGAGGGCTTTGGGTGGAGCAGGTACCCAAGCAAAGCTGCTCCCCTCTCCTGAGAGCCCGTGTTGGTCTTGAGGTGAATGCAGCTCCAGCGCTGGCTGGGAGGAGCCGACGCTCCCGTCCTTGTCCCTTTGCATGCAGGACTCAACAACAGGGAGCGGCCCCAGCTCTTTGGTGTTGAAAGCTGGGAGCTCAGGGTGGCAGGTGGCAAACGGTTGATACCGGTTCTGTGGTGCTTTTCCAGCTTTTCCTTTTTTTTTTTTTTTTTTTTCTTTTTTTTCCCCCTCATCTTTTTCTCTGCCTCTGTTCTGTTCTCATTTTGTTCCCGTTTAATTAGGTAGCTGTTCGATTTGAAATACGAACAATTCTGCACCTTTAGGCACTTGTGTGATGTCCAGCCAGAGTTGCTTTCTTGTCTCTTGCATTGGTTCTGTCATTGTGGTTTTGTTCTGTCCTGGATTGCAGATATTGCAGGCGACATTCTTGAATCATAAAAGGGCAGTTGTTGGCTTTCATACGGGGTATAATGTCTGTTACAAGTATTGGTGTTAGGCTTTATGGTGCTTGTAAGAAAAATAATTCCTGAGAAATTTGCAGAAATTAAAGATTTCAGCCTCCTTTGACAGAGACGTTCTTTGGGTCCCACAGCAGAGTCTGCCCTATTGCTCAATTTTTGAAATAGAGTTTTTGAATTACAGTAGATCCTGCTCTCTGCTTTGTGCTGCAGCCTCTTTCATGCCATTGACCTTGAAGAGTCTCACGGGGTTTTTGCTATTAACTTCTGCTTCTTTCCATCTGTTTGTTCTTCCAATCTAATGCCCTTTGTTTTTCAGCTGAGACACCATCCATGATGATTCCCGCGTGAGGGGAAGCCCAGATCATGGGATGAGGCCGCTGTCTTCCACCACATAATGAGGAGATGATCTGGGTCTTCCCGTGTCCTTTTCTTTTGTATGCCACCATCCTCTGCAGCGCTTAAGCCTCATCTTTTCTCAGGCATTTCTTGCTTGACCTCGTGTACTTACCACACTAGTGCTGCAGATAACTGCACTGTTAAACCGTCTCCTTAAGGAATATAAGGCCTGCATGATTCCGGGAAGTCGGAGTGCTCTGCAGCAGAAGGAGCTATTGCAAGCTTAAGGTTGTGTGCTTGGCTGTAGCAGAAGGGAGGCTTTTTTGAGGATGCGGAATCCTGTGGCAGGGAAAGTTGTGACTTGGTTCCCTTATAGTGGTTGTAGTGGTTATTTCCACAACACTGACGTGCACATGACTGTGGGGAACTCAGTGGAATTAGTGCAGGACCAGGAAGGCTATAAAGTGATGTGAGAGTGGCCTACAAGTGCAAGTGTTGGTGGGTGATTCCTGTCAGCAGGGAGCTCTGTAGTCTAAGCAGAATGGCACACCAAACTCTCATTGGAAGCTTAAATTCAAATTCCAAGTAAGGCAGATTTTGTTTACAGCCAAAGAAATTGGCTACAAGAATAGTGTAGCTCCAGCTTGCACAGACTCCCAGACTTGAAATTCTGAGAGGTTTGTTTCTGTAGCAGATCAGAGGAGATGAATGAAATCGTTCCTGGTGCCTCCACCATCAGTGCAGCAGGACCTGTGTGACCTCTGGGAAATCCCTGATAATGCTCTACTGCAAAGGAGGCTTTTCGAAAGTTTGTCTCAGTTTCAGATGTGAGCTGCCAACTGCCCTGTAAACATAATCAGAAGGATCTAAAATTAAGTTTTATATACTGTTTTTCTCTTTCCTTTTGCAATTTCACATTATAGCTTGTGCTACACTTGTTGATTCCCTGTTCTACAAAGATGAGCTTCACCATGTTCTTGGTAGGTGCTATCAGTGCCATCACTGACCAGGGTAGAAATGAGTACTCAGCCTGTGAGTAAAAGGTAAGTCAGCTTTTATTCACTCTGACACAGCTCTCTGAGATTTTCTTTCTATCATTCTTTGGAGAACTGGTCAATAATAAAGTGTGGTTATACAAATCTGAGTTCCTAACATTTTTAAAATTTGGCTAGGTCCTTGAAGTAGGCTAATGTTTATGTGTTTTTTAGTTTGTTTTCTGTTAAAATGAGTGTGAAAAAAAAAATCCACCTAGCCGCTGTGTTGATGCTCTGCTCTCCCCTCCAAGAGGCAGTTTTGTGGGTGAGCAGCCAGCAGGTGCCTTTGGCTGCTCTTCCCTGGAGCCAAACAGAGCTTCTCTTCTGCAGCCCAGCTACAGCTGTGGTCTAGGGGAGCAGAGGCAGGTGAGAGGGAATGGCTGCTGCTGAATGGGGTAAAAACCTGACCATGGCCAGAAATCCCTCGGCTGTGCTTGTAATTCCAGCCTTTTGTCCCCTCTGGAAATGGGGAGGAAGCTGTTCTGTGTTCACCAGCGCTGCTGTCCCTGCTCGGGCTCCGCAGACGGAGCACACGGGGCAGGTGGGCTCCTGGCCCGGCCTTCCAGCTCTTCAGCATCGCTTCCCACCCCTAGGATGGGCTCCTGCACCTGCCCAAGAAAGGCAAAATGAGGCCTGGGTTCTTGCCTTTCAGCTTAAGTTGCCTCATGTCGCACACTCAAGGACCTATCTAAGTTTTAAAAGTGTGGTAAGGGAATATGACAGTATAAACACCCTTTATGTGAAAGCCAACTTACATTTTCCACATCAGTTGAGTGATTTTCCAACCCTCACGTTGGTTTTGTTGTCCCTTTACCCTCAGGTTCATGTTTCTGGGAGTCCATAGTCTAGTTTTCTAGTCCATAGTCTAGTTTTTCAGCTGTCTAGTTTTCTGAACTAAGTTGCAAAAGGAAAAAGATAAATCTCTACTAGTACGAGCAGCTGCTAGGTCAGGGATGCATATCCATGCAGGATGGAGGTCAAGATCTGATAATGGTTGAACCTGAATCTTCATTTAAGGAAGCAAAATGGTCCTTGGCTGCAGTGCTGTTTTGCATAAAAGTTGTCATCTTCAGCCTTTTAATTAAAAAGAGCTAATTTGCAGTGCTGAGGCATGGCTGGCATCCACTCTAGCTGGATGCTCTCGGAGTTGGGGTGGCTGCAAGTGTCATGCAGGGCTCCCTGAGCACCAGAGAGGTGGATGAGAGCATCAGTGCTGCGTTGTGGCTGCAGGGAACCCAGTACAGAGAGCCCGGGCAGGACTCCCCAGGGTTAGGTATAAAGGCCTCATCTTCTGGCAGACCTTTATTATTTGCAGCCTCGATACAAGTGATGTTTCCTTCAGCAGTGTTTTCCTTCTTTATCATCATCAACATTGTTTAGTCTTACCCGTATTTCACATTTTATGCTCTAAGTAGAAACATCCAAAATTAATGTTTTGTGTACTATTATGGATATTGCTCATCAAGAACACATGGACATCTTTTCTGCAGGACATGGGCATTTGTTTTTCTGACTGTAATACCTGTTCAGAAGCCAGCTTAAAGAGAAGCCAGCAATTTCACTGATGGAACAAGCTGTTTTTATATTTAAGCGTAAAAGAGCCGTGTGCCCTTCTCTTGGGTTTCCATCTGCCAGCCCAGTTCGGATGGGGCTCTCCTTTATTTTAACACTTGTTGGAAGTGGCACCAAAGCAGGATGCTGTGGTCTGAATGCTCCCCCGGGTGCTCGTGCTGCCTCCAAGGCAAAGGGAGCGGAGATCCCCTGCTCTGTGGCCTGAAATGTGCTGGGCAGAGAGCAGCTGAAGCCTTGTTCACAGTTCCTCAGGAAGCCGGCGCAGAGCGTGGACTCTGTAGTGGGTTATGACCTAAACTTCTTCAGTTTCTGCCATGCAGAAGTGGCCTCTTGTTTTGTTTCTGTTCTGTTTCTGTTTCCCTCATACTTAGGTGTGGCTTGGAGGAATGAACTTGGGTGACCAGGAAGGGCGCGCGGCTCTGGCCGGGCTTGGGTGCTCGTCTCCTGAGCGGGATGTTCCTACCCGAGCCAGCTGGTTCCTACAGGTGTCGTGGCCGGCTGCTCACGAGCCCTGTTTCCAGGTTTTGTTCGGCTTCTTTGCTTTCCCTCCATTAAAAGCCTGTCTGATGGTTACTACTTGGTTACTTTTTTCCGCTCGCCACCTGGTGAAGCACTGACATTGCCTTGCCAGGAGCCACTGAGGCCAAACGCAGGCGATGCGGCCCCGCGCGCTGCCCCGCCGAGCTGCTGGGCCCCGGGGCTGCCACGGGGAGCAGGCTGAAGCTTCTTCCCTTTCAGCAGGGTTTGGTGCCAGGCTGCTGGCCCAGCAGCTGCTTCTGGTTGCTCCCTTTCCGTGTGGGCTCATTGCAGTCTTAGCTCTTGCCCTGTTACTCCAGATGCAGCCGCCTCCATCTCCTCGGCTCTTCCAGCGTTTGAAGAGACAAATTTTCGAGGCCTTTTGACTTAAGCAAGTTCAGCACTGGTTGAACGTGGTATTACCTTGCTGAGCAGTGGATGGAGAACTACTTCATCCTCGTGCAAATCCATCATTCTCCTCCTTCCCAGGGGAAAAGACTCTGTCTTTCTGGCATCATCGCTGACTGTTGAGACCCCTCTGGCTGATAGAGAGGCTTGAGGAGGCCGCAGAGCAGCCCTGGAGGAGAGGGCTGGCCCGGCCCCTGCCCGGCATGGTGCGCAGGGCGAGGGAGCAGCTGGGCCTCATTGTCCTGGGAAAAGCACCGTGGAGTCTCATTGTCCTGGGAAAAGCACCGTGGAGTCTCATTGTCCTGAGAAAAGCACCGTGGAGTCTTTGTCCTTGGGGGATCGGCCGCTTGCCGGTTTGCCTCGGTGGCTCCAGGGAATCGCTCTCTTATTCTGAAAGCCCCGGAACAGCGGCTGTTGTTCCGAGAAGGCCTTGCTGCTGTCGCGCCGCCTGCTGCCGTGTCCATCGTCCCTTTATTTGGAGAGGGTCTTGGAGGGCCTGAGCCCCGTGCGGATTGCCCCGGCGCTTCACCTGTTCCCTCTTCCCGGGGATTTCTTTGTGATTCTGCTGCTTCGAGGCTGCTGCTTGGGCTCGGTGTTGAGCATCTCCACGCAGGGAGCAGGGACCTGCCCTTGTGGCGGCTCCCAAGGTGGCCGTGCCCCCGTTGGGGCCTTGCTGCAGCACACGCACGCAAACAGGAGAGCACTTCTCTGCAGCAGGCTGTTGGAGTGGCCCTAGTTTGAGGAGCTCGTGCTTTCCCAGGCGGCTCAGAACTGCCGGGAAGGTGGTGGGGCTGCAGGATAGAGGCAGATGGCGACGTGCAGCTCCTGAGCCGGGGCTTGTGCTCTGCCCTCCCTCGGGAGGCCTCAGAGCTTTGAACGGAGGGTCTCCATCCTGCCTCCTGCCAGGAGTGCAGGACCTCGGAGCGAAAATCCTGTGAGATACCGTCTTCAGAGGAGCAGGATGAGAGGCAATTTCTCCAATGTACTTATTTAAAAAAAAAAAAAAAGTCATATTGTTTTCAAACAGCTGAGTGGGAAAAGCCCCACGCATCGCACTGGGAGCCGCCTCTGGAATCTTCATTGGGAGGTGGCTTCGGGGAGGGTGGAAGTTTGTGCCAGGGCGATGCCGGCACCCACGGTGCCCGGGGATCCTTGCGGTGCCCGGGGATCCTTGCGGTGCCCGGGGATCCTTGCGTTCCCGGAGCCAGCAGGGAGGCAGGAGTGGAGGCAGAGGCTGTCGGAGGCCGGCCTTGGCAGGACAAGGAAAGGCCTGTGCCGCGCTGGGCAGCAGGAGGCAGGAGTGACGGGACACGTGGGCTGGGAAGGGACTGGGTGTAGCAGTCACGTTTCACACCTTGCGTTTTGAGAAGGTTCCTCTGCAGGCCCTTATCTTTGCATGCTGATTTTCCCATTGTCTGAGTGTCTTTGAGTAAAGAAGTAACAGTGTGGTTCCCTCCGTCACACCTGGGCTCTGCTGTTCCTGCATCCTGGTGAGGCCTCCGCTAAGGCGCTTTGGAGAGGAGGGAGCGGGAGCTGTGGTGCCCAGGCGCTGCTCCCCGCGTGAAGGGTCGTTTGGGCGCTGCGAACACGGGGGACCTGAGCAGCGGGAATGTGGAGCATCCCTGCTCCGCCACCACTGGCTCTGCCCCGTGAGCCTTCCTGCCAGGGAGGACACGGGCCAGTCTTCAGAGCCAGCAGGGACAGCTGAAGGGGGCTGCATTCCCACAAGAAAGTTTGGACAAGCGAAACTGCCTTCTTTTTGTGTATGCTTTATGCCTCCCTGGGTGGGACTTCCTCTTTGGCCCCTGGAGAGTGAAGGGCAGCAGAGTCAAGTTTAGTGAAACCATTTCCATGCAGTTCGCAGTTTAAGCTCCACAGGGAGGTCAGTCAGAGCAGGAGCCTTTGTACAGCCCAGGATGCAGAAATGCACCGTGTGGTGCTGCAGTCCCGCCTGTCCCCGGGGATAGTGCTGACAGAAACACGGGCATCGTGATGGCACTGCTCGGAAGCAATTAAAAATCTACTGCTTTTGTAAGGCCTGAGGCAGACAGGCAGCTTTGAGTAAGTTTGCTCCCACTGCATTTCAGTTGTGCTCTCCTGCCTCTGCCCTCTGGAAGGCCCCTTCCCGTGTGCCGGGAAGCTCTGGAGGCCGGCGGCGCCGCAGAGCCCTGTTTATCCCAGGGCTCGGAGGAGCTGTCGGCTCCACCTGGCGCTGCTGCTCGCGGGGGCACTACCATAAACCTACTCACAAATGTGTGCATTGCAAGACATTATCCGTGAGGGATTGAAAGAGGGTCGGCGGAGTGTTTCCTGATGCATTTCTGCTTGGGAAGAGCGGCGTTCCCGGCGGGCGCCGCTTCCCGCGGGCGCCGCGGCGCGCGCCGGGGGGCCAGTGGGGCCGGTGCGCGACGCTGCTCTCTCTGTTTCAGTCGTCGTGTGCGGCCATGAGGGCAGCGGCCGGCGCTGCGGCGGCCAGGGCGACCTCCTGGCGGGCTCCCTCGGCGTCCTGGCGCACTGGGCCTTCCTCGCCGGAGCGGAGCGCACCAACGGGTACGGAGAGCGCGGCCGTGGTGACGGCGACGGGCCGGTTCTCCCCGCTCCCTGTGCCCCTGCCAAGTGAAATGGGAGGAACGGGTGTGGAGCTGGGCGGGTGCTTCCGGCCGCAGATGGGCGCTCCAGAGGACTGGGGGGTTAAGTTTAGCTGGGTTAGCTCCAGTTTTAGTAAGGCAGTTTTCTTCACTAATCTAGTGTCTCCCAAGTTTAAGGCAGAAGAAGAGTATGAATGTGCTCTATTCCAGGGTGTGGGGTGTGCAATTTCAAAACAAGTAACTCTAGGCAGAAAACATGAAGAATGGAAAATGGCAGCCACTGGTAGTAATATCCATATATAATATATATAAAAAAATGTAATTTAGTTTTATATCTGTAATTTGATCTGTCTTGCCTTGTAGCCAAGGAACACAGTAATTCACGTAAGCTGAGACTTGCAGATAAAATACAGTTTCAAAGAGGGTGGCTGTTTAAAGGCACAAGTGTCGGGTCAGCCCTCGTTAGGTGACATCGGTCCCTGCCAGGGTAGCTGCTCCATAGAGTCCTGTGGCTTTTCTGTGAAAGTGGCTGCTCCAAGGGGGATCGTCCAGGACCCCGGCACAAGGAACCAGGGAACAGCGGCCTCTGTTCCAAGCAAGCAATTCGCTGTAGGTGGCTCCTTGGTCTGAATATTCCCATTTGAAAAGCAGCAAAACAAAACAACCTGCTGCTTCACTCTCGCTGCCGGTCATTTATTACGCCCCTCAATTCAGAAGTTCTTCACCAAATAAAGATATTTTCTCATGTAACTTTCCAATAGGACAGTTCTTAGTGAGACTGCACGTTGCTCTAGGTTGTAGGGGTTTTGTAAGGATATGAGCTCATGGATGAGGTGAGACGTCAGTCGGGAGCGCTCTGCTTGTGCACTAAGTGATAACTTCACCGCAGAGCCCTCCCCTGTGGGACCAACATGATGCCCGGCCCAGCAGCAAAAGCCGAGGGGCCCGAGGCTGTGAGGAGCGGGGGGACGGGGCAAAAACGTTTGGGTCGGTTTGCCATTATTTTCTTTTTCCCGCCCTTTCAGTCAGAACCCGTTTCTGGTGGCGGCGTTTGGAGCCTGCTCCCTCACGAGGCAGTGCAACAGCCAGGCCTTCCAGAAGCTGGGCCGCTCCATGACCGCCTCCGACATGGTGGCCGAGGTCGGGGCCGCCTTCAGCAAACTCTTCGAAACCTGAAGCCAAAGCAGCAGCCGGGAGGGAAAGCGAGCGCCGCGACGGCCGGAGTCAGCGCCCTGGCACGAGGGCTCACCCACGGGACGCACCCCCTCGAGTGCGGTAGCCGCGTTCGGATAGGCTAGGTAGATTTTTTTTTTATTATTATTTTTAAGAATAGAAAATATGATTCATGTAGATATTTTTTAAGAGTTTGGAATACAAAAATGTTTTGGCTGAAATAAGCTGTAGTGGCAGATCTGTTATAATATAATAAAACTAAACTTAAAGTATTCTTCTGTTCTTTTTCATAGTTAACTGAGCAATAACTAAAATTGTGAACTGCAGAAAAATGCACTTGATGTTTAGATGAAAGTAAGACTTCCACCAGCTCGGTTGAGCTTCTTGGCTCGCACCAAGGTTGTCGGGATTTCCTCTGTAGACTCTGTGTCTAGAATTAGCGATTGCACTTCATGTTTTCATCATGTTAATATAGGAGAGAAAAAAAGCAAAAAGCCTCTCTGGAAAGGGAATGCGTGAGAGTTGCTTTAGCTTTTGAATGTACGTCGTTTCCTCTGGCCATTCGCAGCCCTCGAGGCTGCCTGCGTGTCGCCAGCGCGTCGCCTCCTCGCAGCGCGGAGCGCCGGGTTTGTCGGAGCGCCCGCACGCACGCAGCCGCGCGAAGCCGCGGCGGCACGGGGTGCGCCGGAGCGGGATTCGTTAGCACTAGAGTTGTTGGTTGTTCTCACCCAGGAAAGTTTTACTTGCTGTTTCTGCAGCCGCTCTCAAGTCGAGAAGCGAGTACCACGAACTCTGTGACGTTACCAGTGGGAGAGGTAGGTACTGGGAAGGGCCAGAACCTCAGTGCTGCCCCGGAGCCGGCCGAGTGCGGCGGAGCCGGCCCGGTGCTGCTCACGGTGGAGGCCGCCCGAGGCGCCTGCTGAGCTGCAGCCCCACGGGTCCCCGCGGGCCCGGGTCTGCCCCCCAGCCCCAGGGGACACCGGGACGGGCTGGCGCTGCGCCTGTTGCTGCGCCTGGTGCTGCCATCTTGGGCTAACAGGCGTTCAGCCGCGGCGAAAAGGGACACGGTCGCTCCAAGTGCAGGTGCAGGAAGGCCGGGAAGGGGACGCTGCCCTGGAGCCCCGCGCTCCCAGCACAGCACACGCTGGGAAGCGCCTGCTCCTTGCAGCCCGTGGTGCTCCCGTCCCCGTCGTGTCCCTCTCCGTGCCGGGGCTCTCGCCTGGCTCCACTTCACCCCCTGCACCCGCTGCCCACCAGGAAGCGGGGACTCAGCCAGGCTGCTCCAAGTGCCCGCTCCTGCCCTCATGGTAACACGTCTGGAAGCACTGTGACTACTACCTCACCCCAGGGCATTTCTGGTTGGTTTTGTTTTGTTTTTTCTTTTAAAACCAACTGCCTGTTTTTCAAATAGGTTTTTAAATATTTGCTCATTTTTGATCTAGGAGGGTTCACAGACTTTTTAGATTATAGCAACTCTCTGCTCTGAAAAGCTGGATTTTCACTGTTTATTTTAAGCAGTTTTGTAAACTGTCTGCATCCTCGGGGAAAATACACTACTGTTGTTTCTCCCATTGAAACTACTTGAGAAGTTGAGTCCTTCTATATAAAAGCATAATGTTAAAACTGGTTTTAAAACAGCTACTGACTTCCTTTAAAAAATGAGCTTTTTTGTATGTGGAACACCACTGGTATTATTTCAAAACTGCATTTGTAGGCAAAGCCAAATCAATTACCTGCAATATGTACAGATCTCAATCTGACTTGTTGGTTTTAAATCTACACAAAAGCTGGAACTTTGTTAATCACTAATGTATACAAATGGTTAAAATTTACAACACTCTGGAAATGTAGCCGTTTCTTTCCATAGGAAATAAAAATCTAGCAAATAAACGGTGGTGTGCCCTGTGCTTGGGGTGCTATTGGGGTGGTTGTGCTTAGCCAAGCGGTGCCGTGGGGCGCGTTCCTGTTTCCCACGGAGGCTGACCCAGCTCCTGGAAGGAAAACGTTTCCCATTCATTCGAGTTTACTGTCGGTGTGAGCAATACAGCCAGTAACTCCTGGAAACCAGCAGCAGCAGCAAGTGAGCATCTGCTGAAGTGATGCTGAGTTCCCCTGCCGAAGCACTGATACCCTGAAAGGGAGCAGAAACAGCTACAGCTTTTTATTCGCTACCTAACCATATATATATAAAAGGAGAGTTTTATCCTTCCGATTACTTGTAGAAATACATTTTTGGTAGAAATGGCTCATTTCTGAGACTTTTTTCTCATTTTCCCCGACTTCTCCCGCGGATTTGACCATGAAGTTCTTGCTCCCACACGGAAGCACCCGCCACCCGCCACAGTCCCACGCTCAGCCCTGGGCACGAAGCTCTCCGGGCACGAAGCTCTCCGGGCACGGAAGGAGGATGCCCTGCAGCTCCCAGCATCCACGGTTGTTTTCAGTAAGGACACCCCACAGGGGCCCAGCCTGGTGGCTTTGAGCCTTGTCCTTGAGCCGGGGTCTCGGACACGTTGCTGTCACGTTGCCCTCAATTCCACTCACCGCTGTGAAACACCCGCACATTCCTGCCTTCTCCGAGGAATCACTAACCAGGCAACACACTAAACAGGCACTAAGGGAACTGTGCCTTAACACAGGCACTATTTATTTGCCTATTATTATTATTTACAACTGTTCCAAATGTAATTGGAACCAAAACAAAGAAGTCCCACAATGAGGGATCAGGGCTTTTTCTCCTTCTTTGGCTCTGCTTGGCCCCCTTCCACAATTTCCCAGGTTGACCCCGCAGTTCTGTCCTGCAAGAACAAAGAAGGGAGTCAGGCTTAGCAGCTGGGATTAGGCAGGTACTGGTGTCTGAGTAAATCCTGCTCGTGTGCCCTGCAATGTAGCGTAGAGAGCTGAGCAAGTGTGGAACACTCTTTTTGTCTTTAAGTATATGTGCAAGATGGGTTTTCAAAGAACTTTAACATAGCAAAGTTATTAACTTAGGAAAAAAAATATAATTAAAAAAGGCGGCATTTCTTCCTTAGTACCACAATGCTGCATGAGGTGTCTATACTCTGTCAAGTGAATCACTTTTGCTAAACTCACTCAGAGGAGTCAGTGAATTTTCATGCTAAATCTTCTGTTGTATATGGAAAAATCTCTCTCTTCTGGGCCAGTACCTGAGTACTCGGCCCAGGTACTCAGGTACCTGAGTGTTAGCCAGTACCTGCCTAACAAACGTATTTAGTCTTGCTGCTTTTTGGAACCAGCAGAACTGTCGCTGTGGTGCCGGCAGCAGCTGTGAGGGGCTGCTGCCACCTGCGTGACTGCCCGTACAGGCACACTGGTCATCTGAACTATTACAATCTAGACGTTTGACTTCAGCTGTCAAAAAGTTAGTCTGACTATTGGATATTCAATGTGCTGAAGCGTTCAACAAGCTCTGACTTACAAAGTAAGGGGTAGAATGCAGCACTGGATAGAAAGGGAAACCTGTGGATACCTGAATATCCTGCTCCACTCCTCTCATCAGTGCAGCTCGCGTTTGAATGCAGAGCTACAGCCACGCGCGGCCAGTGCAGCGCTAACTCTGGTGGCTTCACACAAGCCCAGCAGCGCCTGCACCCAGCAGCAGCAGCGGAGGAGCCCAGGGTAAACGGAAACGAGGGGCCGAGGAGGCCGCGAGCTGAAGCCGAAGGGGCCTCCCCCCTGCTCAAGGGACAGCGGCACCTTGGAGCAGCCGCCCCATTCCCACCAGCCGGGGTCCATGGGGCTCCCTGAGGAACTGGGGCTCGTCCGCTGGTCTCCCTCCATCAGCTGTGGACCACGCGAGCCCACGTCTGACAGGGGCATCGGGTGCCTTGGAGCACCTTTGGAGCACGTGGATCCCGGCGGTCCTCAGAGTTCCATGAAAATCAGTGGCCGGGTAGAAAGGGGGCAGTTGGACTCGCTGCCTTTGCTGCTTGCTGGGCAAACAGGAGCCCCCGGCAGCGCCCGCAGCACCAGCGCAGCTGGAGGACGCAGGAGGCCACGGAAAGGTTGGGAAGCTCCAGGACAGAGCCAGGAACGGAGGGAGCTGCCGGAGCTGTGTGCTGGGCCTGCGGAGCTCCTGGGGGAGCCGCGGAGGTCGGGAGCGGGGCAGGATCCCCAGTGGGGCCGGGGCCCTGGGCAGCCCCACGCTTGTGGGGCGAGCGCGAGGCCGGGCCCGGGAGCTCCCGCCCGCCCAGCAAAGGCTGCAAGAAACGGAGGGCACCTGAGTCCTGGCCACGGCCCAGGGGGTCAGTAAACGGCTGTAAAGCCTTTCAAAACCTCAGGAGGGCAGGAGCTTTGGGGGGAGCAAGAGATTCCTTTTCTCCAGTATTTTATTCCAGGACATTTTGGGTTGGATTTGGGAGTTTGCTTGACAGCCAAGTGGAGCCGAGTGTCCCGCTCCGCAGCAGCCCGGCAGGAGCCGAGTGTCCCGCTCCGCAGCAGCCCGGCAGGAGCCGAGTGTCCCGCTCCGCACCAGCCCGGCGGGAGCCGAGTGTCCCGCTCCGCACCAGCCCGGCAGGAGCTAAGCGTCCCGCTCCGCACCAGGCCGGCGGGAGGCGGCGGCTGCAGCTTCCCACGGCCCCGCGTCGCTCTCCGGCCGCTGCTCGCCCCGGCGCGCCCGGGCCCTGCACCCACTTCGACACCAGCCCCAAGCGAAACGGGGAGGCATCGCAGCAGACCTCACACCGGCTCTCAACAGACACGCTGGGAAAGGCCAGCTCTGGCATCCAGCCGTTAAAGGAGACGGAGCCGCTGCCGCTCCCCACGCGGCTCTGCTTCCTACCCTGCCCTCGGCACAGGCTGCAGGGCCACCCGGATGCAGCTGAGCTTTAGATCCTCCACAGAGTGAGGAGCCCCCCACGGCCGGGGCAGGAGCAGGGCGGACAGGAGCGGCGTGGGGCGCAGGGACCCACGGAGCGGGCGCGGGGCTGCGTGTGGAGCGGGAGGGCGCTGCACCAAGCGGGACCGCGGGGCAGAGGCTGCCCGGGAAGCAGCGGCGCCCACGCGGGGAGAGGCCGGAGCCTCCGGGAAGCAGCGGAGGCAGCGAGCAGGGAAGGGCCCTCGCGAGGGAGACCCGACTGCGGCAACGAGGGAGCAAAGGAAAGAGCCGGAGCAGCAACAGGCTGTGAGCGGAGCGGAGCAGGGAGGATCCACACGGAACCAGGCAAAGTAACGATGGATCAGAACCAATCTGGAACAAATCTATGGAGGAAAAGAGAGGCTTCCTTGGGAGAACTTTGCTTTTTGGAGGGAGACTGTGAGGAAGAGGCGACGTTTTCACAACCCTGTTTGCTTTCCAGTGCCACTGCCGTCCTGTCAAAGCTGCACGCGCTGCCGCTCGCTTTCCTGCTGGATTAAACCCAGGCTGCCTCAGGATTTCTGGACATGCCGGGACTTTCAGCGGCTACACAACGCTCCCGCAGCAGCTGCAGAGGCAGCTATGGTGTGCACGGGGACACGTGGTCGAGGCCTCGCAGAAGGGAGGCCTCGCCAGGCACGGCCCGAGTTACTGCGGCCGCCCAGGGAGCGGAGCAGAGCACGCAGAGCTGCTGGCTAAGGGCTAAAGTAAAGTAAAGGGCTAAAACAAACGAGCACAAAAGAAAGAAAAACACAACAAACAAACAAACAAAAAAAGAACCCAAACCAACAACCCCCCCCATTTCTGGCAGTCACACGAGGAAGGCAGTGGCTGCCCCGTACCTTTATGTGGACTCCCAGGGCCGCGAGGTCTCGCCGCAGATGGTCACAGGCCTCCCGGAGGGGCTCTCTCTCCTGCATGAGCCGCCGCCGCTGCTGTGGGTCGGGCGCCGTGGGGCCGCCGCGCGGCGCCGTGCCCGGGGCCG
>JAVCKT010021442.1:0-11858 GCA_032273925.1 Rhynchotus rufescens
CTGATCTCCTGTGAATTTCAAGTATTAATATGAAACATGGTTCCAAGCTAGATGAAGATCGTGTTGGCTGTATATTCCTTGAAAGGAATCCTTGTCAACCTTTTTGGACTGGAATTGAAGTAGAGAAATGAGTGTATTTTAAAAATTAAAAAATATTTTACCACTTGTTGTACAAGATGGTCTCGTACATAGGGTTTTATCCACAAATAACTTGTTTCAAAAATGTGTCTGGTATTGGAGTCTTCCTCTGCATCTCAACTAATTGAAATAGTCTGCAGCAATTCTGTAACTCTGTTTTCTGTAGAATTTGTAGTGGCAGCCAGCAAGTATAAATTTGCTAAATAAAAATACAGGGCATATTTTGTTAGAGTGTTTAAAAATCAGCACTTTCTAGGGGAACAAATTCCTTTTTATAGACCAGTGATGACAAAATTTTAGATGGCCTGACTGTATTATCTACTCATTTCAACTCATGGAGTGGGAACTAATGCTGACTTTTGACATAAGATACAAGAATTCAGTAGGGTGACCACAAAACAGGAGTAGCCCAATTTAGTCGACAGTCCCAATAAAGTTAAATCTGAAAATATTTTTGTGCACAGTTTTCGAGGTGACATTTTTCAAACTGGAAAGATAGGAAGATTTGAGGATAAGCATATAACATTCAACTCATCTAACAGTTTTGTGGTTACAGGCAATATGTCAGTCCTGTGGTGTGCTGAAGAGAAGTAAACAGATTGGTGTCAGACACAATGCCATAATAAAATATTGATAGGATTTTTCCTTTTTGCATCTAGCGCTGGTTCCCTCCTAACTAGCTGTAGGCACCTGAGCAAGGAGCGTGTATGCCCTTGGCTCCCTATGTGTGTGTGGAGCAAGGAAAGAAACTCCAGAATGCTTCATTAGGGACTGCTGCTAAAGGTGCCTGCTGATAACCTTTGATCAAGTAGGAACCCTGGATAACTACGTTGCTAGCTGGTTGGCACATTTATGTCGGATGAAACAAGGCTGCAGGGTTTCTAGAGTAGTCTAAGATGTATTTTGTTTAACCTATTAACCTAGAGGCAAAAAGTACCACTTGTCATTTTTTATCACGTATATAATTGCTCTTTCATGTGCCGTGACAGAGACATTTTGGAAGTATTCTCTGGAAAATTCCCCCACGTGCACACGCAGTCGGAGTGCCGCTGTCCCGGGAGCCATCCCCGCGTGCACCCGCTCGTGCAGAGGTACTGCATCCCCAACGGGGCCGATGACACCACCAACGACCGCGTGCTGAGGCTGGACGCGGAGGCCCATCCTCTCTATTACATCAATGACAATGACATTGGGACCACCTGGATTTCAGCTGTGTTTGCCAATACTGCAGGTCTGGATCATGGTGTTTCTATCACAATAGATTTACAAAATGGACAGTATCAGGTAATGGAAAGATTACATTTGCTATTAAATCAGAAGTAGAAAGAATTTTAGTATGAGCTTTATTTATAAAGTTTGAGGAATTCAAACCTTATGCTTACACTTTATGCTAAACCATATGCTGCACGTGGGCATGTCCGAAGGGAGTTCTGTTGCAGAAATGTTCTAGAGATGGTAGTTTGACTTCCTGAGGGACATGGGAGGGGAATGGGAAGAACGGGCAGGCGGATTCTGAGCAGAGGCTGAATTGCAACCAGACCCTGCCCTGCTGGGCTGGCGAGTATCAGGTGGCCTTGGAAGGAAGAACACGTCAGCACTGGGGCTGCGTTTACAATAAGAGAGCTATCAAATACTAGTGATGTTTATTCTGTCACTAGGTCTTGGTTTGGGGATTTTTTGTTTGTTTGTTGCTAGCAAGGAGAAAGGAAATAATATGATGGCAGGTTTTGGCTACATAAGAAAGCATTAGTGCATTTGATGAAAACAAATAAAACAGTTTAAGGATCTGTCAAGTTATAAAACTTGATTTATTTGATGCATACAGGTTTTCCCAAGCAGTATTTTGGGAGAAGTCTTCTTCATTGCAGGTATTTGATTGTATTTCAAGCAGAAAATAGGGTTATTAAAAAGAAAAAAGGAAGAAAAAAACCCCCAAAAAATCTCATTGTCAAACAACTTGTCAAATATTTGGCAACACAAAGCAAAGCCCCTATTTATTTTTTCCAAAACAAAGTTGTTGTAAAAAATCATGGGCTTATCTGTGTAGTGTTTTTTCAAGTGGTTTTCAAGAAAAAGAGAAAATTTCTGATGGAGCAGGTTAGTTGCTGCATAGTAGTATCTGGGAAATCAGAGCTTATTTAACAAAAATTTGATTGCTTTTAGTTTGAAATGCTTGAAGTGAAATTTTATGAACGGAAAAATATATTATATTGAAATAAAATATTGTGATTGTTTTATAGTGCAGTTACACTAAATATTTCAATATTTCTTCCAAAATTTATTATCTTCTTGTAGGTATTCTATATTATTCTTCAGTTCTTTAGCCCACACCCTGAAGCAGTAAGAATTGAAAGAAAAAAAAGAAATGATCTAAATTGGGAAGACTGGCAGTATTTTGCTAAAGATTGCAGTATTTTTGGAATGGATAATAACGGATCTCTGGAAAAACCAGACTCTGTCAACTGTCTCCAACTTCCTAGGTATTGAGTGAGTTTGTATCTGCATAATATAGATGTTTTGAGCAGGTCATGTCCTAACACAATTCATTTCTATGTCCCACAGGAACAGAATCTTTTAATTTGGTGTACTCACTATATGTATGCAGAAGTGTGCAGGAAAAATATCCAACATATGACCTTTCTGTTGAAGAATTCCAAAGGGTCATTGTCATTTTGATCAGATTTGTAATGCTGAGGAACTTGACACAATTGATTTCTGTTATTTTCCAACTAGACTCCTGAAATTTTATGTTTGTGCCTTGTGGGACTATTTATTGGCAATGGAGTTAGAGTTGACTCCCCAATGATTATGGATCCTTCTGATCTCCAGAGTGCAACTTGCTGTAGATCCCTTTTGTAGGAATACATGATACGGAGAGGGGAACTTAAGAGCCAGTCATTCAGCCTTATTGCTGACTGCCATGAACACATAAGAGACCAGTTTCAAATTATATCTCAAAGCTTTTTAATCTTGCCAAATAAGAACCAAAATGAAACTTGGGAGGGAAATGGGGGTAAGTAAAGGGAAAGATCTTTACCTCGGAAACAGGTTGGAATCTCTGTTACTAGGCAGTTAGCATGTTTAAATGATATATGCACATACTTGGTCACACATAAATACGTATTCACATACATGTTTATTTTTATGGTTATACATCTGATTTAATAACTGTATTTTCATGTTTATATATACTTTATGTATTCAAGTGCACTACCCCTTGCCTCATTTCAGATGCCAGACAGCATTAGGCTTGTTTAGTACTTGGCTGGAAGTCAGTCAGAAAATACAATAGCAGGTGCTGTAGGCGTTTTGCCTTTTCTGCTGTTTCACTTCTGCCTCACTAAGACTTTTCAAGTGTCAGCATTTTTGTCTGTTCTCAAAGAATTGAGCATTCTAAGGAGAATAGCATAAGGTCACCTGTGTTGCACCAGTTTTCAACAAAGAACTTTGAACTTTATTGCTCATCCTTTGAGCAGAGGGTTAGAGGAGAAAGCAAGTCTTTTAAGCCAAACATTTTTGGATAAATGACTCCAAATCGGTTTGGTTTTAGTTACGTGACCTAAATGATGATAGGAAATGATTTTTTTTTTTTTTTTTTTTTGGGTACAGCTTTGTTGAAAAGAGAAGAAACGCCTTGCAATGGTCACTACTCTGTATAGTTGAAGAGGAGTTACTGTAGGGAACAATGTGCAATGCTTCAGCAACAGGGTAGCAGGGTATCATCTGAGGCCTTTAAAGAAAGGGCAGGTGGTTTTTTATTTGAAAACAAAGCTAGTTTCACTTACTTAGTCACATACTTGTAAGCACTAAGGTATGCTTATAGTTTCTGTCCAGGACTTAGACACCTGCATCCTTGCATCCCAGTGGTGTGGCCAGGGCTTCTCCTTGGGCTGGCATGGAGGACAAATGACCCTTGTTTTGGAATCTTTCATGTTTCCTGGCTCTTTGGTGTCCACATGCTGATTTTGAATACACTTTTTGTATTCTTTAGGAGCTGGAAGTTGATTAAGGGGTTTTGTGTCTCCATGGGGTCTCACCTCTGTTGGTTGATAGGATTATCAGAGGGTTGAGCGTGTTTAGTTTGAGCATCCTCTTAAGGTCTCTTGCATGTAGGTGATCTAACATCCTGAAGATCTGCTGGTCAGCTCTACAGCTGACTCCTGCTGTTCTTTCTGGTGCTTTTGCACCACCACATTCTCGTTCATTCAGTTCATACTCAACATTTTTGTTACAGCATTCTGTGTAATGTAAGTATTGATTATGTTTTATTTAACTTGCTAAGGATAAAAGGAGAGGACAGTAGTCCCAGAGGAAATACACAGCTGTATTCCTCAGATATCCATGTGAAATATCAGGCCTGCATAGGAACACAGTAAAATCAAAGATTTTTCACTAAGATAGAAGAGTCTGATGTGGCAATGGGCCCTGCTGCAGGTCAGAAGAATTTAAAAAAAATTCTTCTTTAAAATCTAGCTAAGAATCTATTTTTTTTCAAAATCTCAGAAATCTTTTTATGTGAGTTCTCATTTTGATGTAATCTCAAAATGAGATGAGGATAGTCTGATTCTGGAATTCAAAATGTAATTGTTCGTGTATGTTTTATGTATGTATTTAACCGAGAAATATTCAACAATGTGGGCATGATAATTTAAATGAATTCTATACATTGCTGGCTGTAGGTATTTTGCAAATTTAGGGAGGATGTCACAGAGTAAGTTACACTCATTCATAATTTGGACTGTAGGTGATCAGGAAGCCACCGATCTAAAAATTTTCCTTTAGAAGCCACCAAAAAATGAGCAGATCAATGTGACCAACTTTGAAAAGAGTAAGTAAAGTATATGATATTTTGGTTTACACTTGTCTTCCTCTGTTAAACAGCTTCACTCCATACTCTCGTGGAAATCTGACTTTTAGTATTCTTACTCCGGAACCAAATCATCGTCCAGGTTACAATGATTTTTATAATACTCCGTCTCTCCAAGAATTTGTGAAAGCTTCACAAGTGAGGATTCATCTCCGTGGCCAGTATCATACAACTGAGCCGGGGGTAAATTTCAGGCACAGATACTATGGAGTTAATGAAATCACGGTCAGCGGAAGGTAGGTGTTCATGGAATTCTTCCCCACCCATCACTACCTCCACCTGCAAAAACTGTGCAAAGTGTGTAATTACCTGCCTAAAATTTAATGGAGTGATTCTGTTTTGCATTTATGAATGAGAATAGGAATTCTGTCTTAAGCAGTGCATCAAGTTTGAAATGATTGGTGTACTTTTTCTTAACATTTGCTCACATGTTATTTTAAAATTAATTATACTTATTACACAAATCTGTCAAAAGCAATCCTTTCCTTGGAATTACCAATGCCTCGAAGCAAAGGCTTATGATTGAAACCACAGCTTATGCTTTACTTTAGTAGCTCGTCCAAGTTTCATTATAGATTCCCAGACACGGCAATTTGAACAGTCTTAATGTAGAGCTCATTCTTTGTTTTTAGGCTGCACTTTTCCATTTAAAACTGGGCAGCTGTCAGTAAAAGTGTTACATTATCTGTGACTGACAACTTTATTGTATATGATAAGTGTCTTGTCTTGTGAAAGGACTAATTATGCCCTGTAAATAATATGCAAATTGAGCAATGAGATAGTCTCCAAGAAGCATATGGTGTGGATTTTTGTTAATAAGTATTATTTCTGAGGTTATTTTGGTAGTCAGGATCTTATCTTAAGAGGAAGCACCCAGCAGAGGTCACATTTACCTTAAACTTATTTTCTACATGACTAGTATGTTTGCATTAATGTTTTATCTGTGTCATCATGATGTTTACTCAAAGAGCTACAGTCTTGATCGCTCTGTAACAGAGAAATCTTTTTCAACTGTAGTAGGTAAAGTTATCATCTCTCCCAGAGAGAAGACATTCAGGAGCAGTGGGATGCTGATTATCTAGACTAATGCTCTGCAAAGACTTTAGAAAGAACCTCACAATTTAGCTTTAGAGGACCACTCTAGAGGTCCAAGTGGACTAAAGTGTATGATTAAATTAGATGCAGATAAGATTGTGTTGAAAAAGTCTTGTCACACTATAAAGATAAATATTAATGAATAAGAGTGATATATTTGATAAATTTTTGCTTATATGTAGTGTTCTTGGTCAGTCTTGTGTATCATAACCGTAGCTCTAATACATGCTCCTTTTTATTACTTTGAGAAACAGTTTGTGAGATACAAGTATATTGAATGGAGAAGTGTTTTCTAGGTTACTGCACTTAAGAATATTCTCCTCTGTCATTTTATTTATTCTTAACAAAGAACTAGGCTATGCTTTCAGAAAGACACAAAGTATCTTCATGATGATGTTGTATAGTGCTGCAAAGAGATGTTTCCGTATTATTTTTCTTTTCTTTACTACTTACTTTTTCTTGCAGGTGTAACTGTCACGGCCATGCTGATAGTTGTGACACGGCCTTGGAACTGTACAGGTGCCTGTGCTTCAAGGAAAGCTACACAGAAGGAAATAATGTGAGTCTCCCCTCTGCCTGTCTGTTTTTCCTCCCAACAAATAGCCTCAAAACTGGGATTTTGGGACCAGAGGTTTCTTATTACAATATGTCAGTTTGAAAACAAACAAACAAACAAAAAAACCAGATACAGATCTGAAATTAGACTGGCAGCATCCAGGAAAGAGTATGGTTGTGTCTACTGCAGCGAATAGCAGAAAAGTCTTGAGAAGGATTTGGAAAGTGGAAAACAAGGTTACTATTTAAGAGGGACTTCGATGTGCGATGGGTAGGTAACACTTACCAAGTTGCAAAGTTTAAATTTTCCTCCTAATTTACTAATTCTTAGCTTGGAATGAACCCAAATGCGAATTTCATTCCAAGTCAGTGTTCCAGAGAAATATGTGGACTTTTTAGAAAAATGTTGCTGGTTTGTACTTCTTGCAGTAGAGTAGCTGACCTTTCAGAAGGAAAATTAGCTGATCTCAATAGTAATAATGCAAGTGTAAATTATGTAGTCTGGAAAGACATAAAAATGGACTGTAGGTGTGTTTGGAGGGAAGTGGTGGTGTGTATTGAGAAGGGAAAGGAGTCAAGCTACCAGGAGTTTGATTGCTCAGATGTGGCAATGTGTAAGCGCTGCTCAGGAGAGTGACCATAGCAGCAGTTGTTATTGGACTGAAGAATTAGAGGAATTACCTTTTATCCCACATCTCATGAGGTGCGTTAAGAATTTCTTGCCTAATATCCTAAGGATTTACCCAATGCACTTATTATTTTGCAAGAACAAAGTTGGGGCAGGTTATTGTATATTTATGTTGTCTATATCAAATCCTGAGGCAGATTGGAATACTGCATTGAATTACTTGTGTCAATCAGCTTTTCCTTTTGCAAAATGTTTTCACTTGAATTTTTTTCCCAAATATATTCATGTTTTAAAGGTATATCATATTTTGAATTGTACCATATTTATAAATTTGTAAACTTCAACTGAAGTTAATTGAAATACAGTATAGTCTTTATCACTATGTCTTTCTGTAATTGCTAGCCTTAGGGCACCTCATATGGCTCGCAATAATTATATAGCACTTTTGTGAATTGAGGAATGCGCTTTTTCTCTGCCATGTGATAAAACCACTTGCCAATGAGAAATGCTAGCTGTGAGACTGAGCTGTGAACCATCATCACAGTCTCTTTTATAGTGTGGGGAAACTGAAAAATTTTAAAAATGAATGGGTTTGATGTGTATTTGCTGTGCTTTTCCAAGTTAAAGCACAATAAATATTTGCCATGCGGTAGTAATTCTGGGAGAGTGTCAACTTTTCTTAAGAAACAAGTGTAATGTACTATCTAAATAGTATTTGAACAGAAAATTGAAGTTTTCAGATGCATCAACCTAAAAAATTCAATTTGACAATGTCCCTTTAATTAGAACACACTTTGTGAAATGTTACTTTGTAAGGATTAATCATAAATATTTAATAAGATCTGGAAGTTCACCAAGCACTCTTACGAGACTTGTACTGTGTGAAAACAAATCAAATACATTTTGATGATGTACCTGCCTTATCAGATATTTTCTGTCAATGTTAATGGGTTGATCCATTAAGTAAGTTTCACATTTTTGATTCGGTGCATGTGCCTCTCAACTGTAAATGAAATGCTTGAATTAACCATATTCATCTGGAGAAGAATATGGATGTTTAATTATATCTTTCTCATTCCTTAATGACAATGTCTGTATCTGCTAAAGGTAAAATAAAACAGAAGTAATATTGTAAATATATCACTAACTACTTTTAATTCTGTCAGGGATTTACATGAAATCCAAACAGCTTAAAGGTTTTGATTTTTTTTTGTTTTCTAAAGTAAACATTTAAAGGCAAGCCAAAATCCATCCTGATTCTTATCAGAAACTGTTATTTATAAAACTGCTTTATAGAATTATACCTTTGGTTCTCAGTTTGCCAATTTATTGGTTTAGACTTTTTTTATTTTTTATTTTGGGCTGTCAATTAAGCATTTGATAAAAGAACTTTCCAAATCTATTCACTTTATTTCTGAATTAAACTTGTGCTGTGATTGAAGAGCATTTAACTCTCACCTGTCCTGGCAATGAGAGTGAGTCACCACAACTGAAGGGATGTGAGAAAATTACTTTTGCTGACGAATTTGGACCAGACATCTCAAGGTTTTAAAAAATCTCTTAGCGTATGGCAGAACACAACCTTGTCACATTTACACTCTATACAACTTAAATTAGAGCTAAAATTTTGACTTTCTGATGTGTGCATCTGGATAGCTGATACCAAGCTGAAATTGCATAATTTATTGTAAATACAAATTGTAATCTAAACATTTTCATTACCATCATCATCAAAGCAGAACTTTGTTGAAGAAAACATGAGTAGGATTGTAATGGCAGAAGGGAACTCCTAAGAATAACTTCTAGATAGAAGTTCTAGTTTCATCTAGAACTTCTAGATAGAAGAATCTAGTTAAATTTTAGTTAAAAGACTATCTGTATCATCATGTTAATTGTTGGAATAAGGATACATGGTATTTGAACAGCTGTAAACATTAACAATAGTAAATGGTTGTTCACTTAATGACAAAGACTTCTAGTTTGTAGCCCTAGGCTTTTTGGTAAATTCTGCATCATGATTTGTGTACCTAGTGATAGGCCTTGGAGGAAGCTGGTATTATCAGAATAAATGGGAAAGAAATCAAGCTGAGAAATGGCTGAGGGAAGTTTTAGGAAACAGCAAGCATGAAGGCATCTACTCCAGTGGATGTCTGAATATTTTGAATAGCTTTAGTTTGTGGAATTTAGGAGTTGGCCCATGAATCTCTTCTTGGAATTCTGTGTGCAGTTCCACGTTTCAGATATCAGGCTTTAGAAGCAATGTATAGACAAGCACTACTGAGCTACTGGTAGAGTTTGTCACTGCCTCAGGTGCCTCCTGAGGTCTGCTTTGCAGACACTGACGTACCAAAGAAATTGGGAGGTCTTTGGAACTTGTACCTTTTTGTCTGACGGCCGTAATTTTTACATAATAATGCGTATGAGGGGGTAGTCAGATGGCAGCTGGCATTAAGGTTGTCAGTTACAGAAGTTAGCAATCCTGTTCCAAGCAGAGAATGGTTTCGAGGGCTTATCCGCAGCCCAATCTTTTTAAATCTGTAGAGAAATTGAGAAGAAACTAGACTAGTGTTTCACTGTTACAGAGAATAGCCGTTGTAAAGTGTTAGTGCCACATGAATTTATTGAATTTATCTGGTTTTTTTTTTTCCTCAGGAGTGCTGAAGTGATTGGCTAATCTCACTGTTTTTCCCTCTGTCGTGTCATTAAAAGTATTATTGAAAACAATGCCTTGCAACAGTTCCTTAGAAATCAGCATTCCCCATAAGCTCTAGCTACAACACTCTAACGTTGTAGGAGAATGGACTTCAAAGCCTGATTCCGAAACAGGTAGAGGGTAAAATAAGCACTGATCTCTTACCTGCATTTGAATATCCTAAGCAAGCCAGAACTTGTATAAAAGAGAGTATGTGCTCAATTCTGATCAGCTCCAAAATCTGATGTGAAAATAGCTTTGAATTTTATTCCCAGACACTTTATGTCTGATAGTCTGAATGCACACCCTTTGATTTTCTTGAACTTAGTGTGGCTGCTTGTAACTTCTCCAAAGAAAGCACAGATGAAAGGGGACTTGAGTAGAAATATATCTTATGCTGCCTGACAGCATCTGTAGCAGTGTTTAAGAGATCTCAGTTGTCTCATTATCAGGATTTGGCATACAAAATGGCACATCTTATGTTCTTTGTCAGTCCAGTTCTTTGTATGTCATGTTGCCTTTCCAAGGCAACTAAAATCCTTATAGCAGATTATTTTGCATATGATACTTGTAAACCATCTGTTATGCACTGTATTTGTTTTCTAAAACTTTGTGGCATCCTTTTTATTCTGTTTTTCCTAGAAACTTAGAGTGTTCTAGATTTTTTATTTCCTAATAAAACCTGGCTTTTTGATTTTAAAAACTATTTAGTTTTCTTTTGAGAGATCACCAGAAACAGCTATAGCTCCAAGTTCTACCATGCAGTCTTGACAAATAGTCCAATGTTGTAATGAGGATGCTATGGGAAATGAAGGAGACTGCTTCCAGTAGCTAAACTGTTCTAGAATAAATATAGCCTAGAATCTCCTTGTGTTTGACTAACAAAACAGTGACAGTGTACTGCCTATTTGGGCAAGTATGGGATCTTGTAGGGAAGAAATATTTTGTTGTCCTATTATAGGGAACACTTACAGGTCAGCTTAGACACGTTTGGGCAATATACATAGTGGTGCGTTTTAGTGACAACACAGTATTTGTAAAGATCTGAGAAGATGTTAAGATTTTGATACAATATCTTACATCAACCTGCTTTTAAACATGTATGTATCATTAATGACACAGAGGCACTTAGGTGTCACTTATGTAAATATATATGTTGATTATTTTGAGGAAATTTTGACAGATGGGACTACACAGAAGAGGGGGAAAAAATCAAAGGGAACCAGGTTTATGTAGCACAGCATGGAAAATAAGATGCCAGCCAGAGGTAAGCACCAGGGCAGAACACCGGTGGTATTTTAGTGCTGCAGTGGAATAATTAATCACAACTTACTGCAAGTTCTGAAGTACTGTTGCTGTTGCCTTCTGAAGCACTTCATTATTTGTTAAATGTTCTTCATGGGTGCTGTCCTTCGCATTGGTAGTGATTAATAAGAAAATAGGTGTGTGGGGCAGGCTAAAGCTTCCCGTGGTCTTTCCACAGATATGCTGGATTCAGCAATGTTGATAAATAAGTTTGAGTTCTAATTAATTTTTAAAAAATGAATTCATTAGTAAAATAAGTTTTAAATCATGTTCATAAACTAATGAATTGGGCCATGAAAAGCTAGGAATTTTATCCATCTGGCTTCATGTGATATTTTTTCTTAGAAAACTGTTTCAGTTTTTGTCCAAGGAGAGTAGTTCAGACGCTGTCTATCAATAGGACACCCAGTTGTCCACAGACAGATATATTTATTTAGCATGGTTTCTGAAGGGCCTAAATGTGACAGAGAAAGAGGATATCAGTATAGTTATCCGTATGGAGGAAGGGAAAGGGGGAGCTATTGCCAAGACTTGAGCATTCTTTATTACTCTGCCTCTAGAACTTTTCAGGTTTGTTT